>JAJONY010016757.1:0-37527 GCA_029582405.1 Solanum gandarillasii | reverse complement strand
ATATAACTAAAACACCAAACCAAACTAATGCACAAAATGAGAATGCTAGAACCAAAAGTCCTTGCGTTAATAACAATTACATTCACTAAATTTTTTTTAGCAACACACTAAATAAAAGAACAATATCACATTACATATTAAACTAATGCCCAAAATCAGTTTTAACATCTATCTACACTTCAGTTGTTTTTGTTGTTTATTGATCTTCTTCAACAGATCCAAAATCACAGCATTCGCCTGGCTAGGAAATTCTGGATCATACCAATCGAAAAACTTAAAAGGATTTTAAAATAAGGATTGCATTTCATAAAATCAAAGTTAAAAAAAATTACATAATAAGAAATTGAAAAATTAAAAGAAAAAATATATGAAACAATACATACCCTATAGTGTCTACAACCGAGAAATCTACGTCCAGGATTGTCATTTGTCCATGAAAATTTCAGAATTGGAGGAGTCCCACATAAACAAACAAGTCTCCTATTATAATTCATGAATTTAGCAAATGTAATTAAAAAACAAAAAAGAGAGAAAAATTCTGAAATTTGAAAAGGAAGAAGGGATTAGGGAGAATAAATAGTTAGAGAATAGAGAGAGAAAGTTCTGAAAAGATGCCAAAAATTAAAGAAGAATGGAGATTTTATGTTTTTTTTTACTGTTGGAGCTTTGTGATGTGGCAAAAATTTGCTTCCTCACGCACATGCTAGAGTTTGTTGTCAATTTCTACGCCAGGTGAACAATACAGGTGTACGCGATGGAGGAATAAACAAGTTCGGGGTAATTAAAACGAAATATAGTTTAGGTGTACACTGAATAAAAAACTTCAAGTTCAGGGGGATAATCAATACTTTTGCCCATAGTGAATAATTTAACAAAATCTTAATTTACCTCTTTATGTCTGATTCTCAAGAATTAGTTTTGAATTTTATACATGCAAACATGTTTTGAGATGATTAAGGAAGAAAGATAGATGATGGATGTGTGTGAATTGTGGTGAGGGTTGAGATGCGGGTAATTGGGGAGGAAAAAAGTTATGTGAGAGAAAGTAATTAAAATTGTTAATATATCCTTACTTAAAGAGTTTAAATTTAAGATAATTATTCAATATTATATTTAAAGAGTTTATGTAATTTTTTAAAATATATGGTATAATTATTAAAAAGTGATATTATGAATAATAATTTTAAATTATAGGTAAAATATATATATATAATAGTTAAGTATGTCTAATTATCTAGTTTTTCCAAATTTGATCCCAAAGTTAGCCTTCCTAATAACTTTTCTCGAAAGTAACATATATAGTTTAATAAACCTTCATCATATATTTTATAACATAGGTATATTTATAAGCCACATCTCTTCTTTTACAAAAACCCTTCTTTAAACCCTAATACAATACAGGAACAAAACAGAGCAGTTTGAACATCAGTGAAGAAGAAGAAAAAATGAGGAAGAAAGTGGATGAACGGATTAGAACCCTAATTGAGAATGGAGTTCGTAATCGTCACCGTTCTATGTTTGTTATTATTGGAGACAAATCTCGTGACCAGGCAATTTTCCTTTCCTCGTTGTTCTCTCTAATAAGTTTTGTGAAAGTAAACTCTTGTTTCTAACACTTTTTTGTTTTTGTGAAAAAATTGAATAAAAATAGATTGTTAATCTGCACTATATGTTGGGGAAAGCTTCTGTAAAGTCGCGGCCTAGTGTGCTTTGGTGCTATAAGGATAAACTTGAACTTAGCAGGTGAGATACTTACTCCAAGTTTTTTTTTTTTTTTTTTGAATTCTTCCAATTATGGACGTGGTTTGTTTACTCTCTGTTTCAATTTCAATCTGGTATGGAGTTTAAGAAATTAAAGAATACTTTTGAATTTTGTGGATTTAAACTATGTACTAAAATGACTTTTAATTTTGTTGTGTTTAACATGTATGTGTAAGTTTAGATATCAAAGGATTGCCAAAAAAGTAAAAAAAAACTTTCTTTCTGAAACTTACTAAGAGCCTGTTTGGCTTATTTTTAGTGCCTGTTATGTCGAAATAGCTTTTAAGCACTTTTTAGTGCTTAAGCTAAAATGATAACAATAAGCCAAAAACCATAAGTTTTGATTTCTAACTTAATACTATTGGCTTATAAGATAAAAGTCAAAAGCCAATCCAAATATGCTCCAAGAAGGAAAATAGGACAAATAAATTTAATGGAGGGACTATTTGTATTCTTTATTGAAACCTGAATTTGGTTTGTCCCATGGGGAGATTGGATTGAATATTGTAATGTGAATTTGAGTTAGCGACGATGGATTTTGTTTGACAAAAAGAAACTGCGAAAACTCTATAAAGCTGCTTCACCAAAGTTCTTGACTTTGTTTTGGCAGTTACTTTGTCTGGTTGGAATATGATAAAACACAGGCTTAAGTTGGGTATTACTGAAGAAACTTTAAATTTTGATGAATTTGAAACTTTAGCGACAATACTTGTTGTGCTAATAGTTAATTGTAGCTATATATCTGTCAGTTAATTTACTGGATATTACTGGTGAGTGAAAGGAATTCTAGGGTCATTCTTTTGTGGAGGTTGTTATATTGTGAGTGATTAGTGGGGATTTTGTTTTGTGTCTCACTGTGTTCATATCAGTTTATCAGTAGATGTTGTTAGTCATTTAGGCAATTGGTCAATGATAGAGTCAATCATCTTCTTGCAGTCACAAGAAAAAGAGACAGAAGCAAATGAAAAAAATGATACTGCAGGGAGTACTGGACACTGAAAAAGCAGACCCATTTGACCTTTTTGTTGGAACTGGAGGCGTTAGCTATTGCTTGTATAGAGATTCAGAAAGAATTCTAGGAAATACTTTTGGCATGTGTATATTGCAGGTAACTGAGAAGTTTTAAATTTCCATAAACAATTTAAAGCAAATCGACTACCTATTTCCTCTTTTTATCCCCTCTTATGTTATCGTGATAGTTGGGAAAATTATTTTCTTTTCCTCTATGATGTTCTAGGATTTCGAGGCTTTGACACCCAATCTTCTTGCGAGAACAATAGAGACAGTTGAAGGTGGTGGGCTAATTGTATTGTTGCTTCGCCATTTGTCCTCTCTAACCAGTCTCTTCACCATGACCATGGTACGCTCAATACCAACTGCTCTGCTTTCTAGGCTGGAAATTTTGAGCAACTAGTAGATTAGTGACATCTCTTCCGTTGTTACTTCTTACTGTTTTTCTTTCTTGCTCTTTAATTAATTAAATAAATAAGATTTCAACTGACCACACACACACACACTCAAAAAGAGTATTTGAATGAAGAAGCTGCTTTTAGCTTGCAGATAGTTACTTGGTTTTCTATGCGCCCTTGATGTTATAACACATGTGAATATGCAGGATGTTCACTCCAGGTTTCGTACAGAATCCCATTCACAGACTACTGGTCGCTTTAATGAGCGATTTATACTCTCTCTTGCATCATGCGAAACATGTATTGTCATGGATGATGAATTAAATATTTTACCAATCTCCTCCCACATGAGGAGAATTACTGCTGTACCTGTTCAAGAGGTAAACTTCTTCCTGGATCAGTTCATTCCTGAGTTGTTCTGATTACTGATTTATACATCTCAGATAATATATGCTGATTCAGATCATAGTCCATATGAAATGTAACGGCCATATATAATTATGTCATATCAGATGTTGAACTGCAAAAGAATTACTCTTTCTGGAGTCACTTTTTGGTACACAATAAACTATCTTTGGTAATCTTTTGATATAAGTATTCTTGACTCTTTTTTTATTTACTTTGATGAAGAACTCTGAGGGGCTCTCAGAAGCAGACAGGGAATTAAGGAATTTAAAAGAACAATTGAATGAAGACTTCCCTGTCGGTCCCCTCATTCGGAAATGCTGTACCTTGGACCAGGTTAGTTACTTTGCTTGAACTGTGAGAATTGGCATTTGTTTCTCAATTGGAGCATATGTCATACATTGCCAATTGCTAGGCTATGTGGAACTAACCCCCAGGATAAAGAGTTACTTGTATGTAAAATAGATGTTTTAACTGAGTTATTGTATAGCTCATAGGATAACAGGAGATAATGATTTGATACTTGGTAAAATTGAAAATTCACTGTGAACATTTTTGTCCTTTTCTTTGTGGCAGAATGTTGGATTGGTTAAAACCACTCGTAACTAGAATTAAACTTAGTTATCAGACGATATTCAGTTAATAGGGGGACTAATACTCATGCATAAATACACCCTTTTTCTTAATCTGTAAAGTGATATCCCCATCACCCCCACAAAATAGACAACACTTGATGGTGCTCGGTGTGTCAATTGGGCAGGTTAGGCGGGTCAAAAGGGCCTGAGCTAATGGTTTGGGCTAAAATTGGCTCAAAAGTACTTGGGTTGAAATAGACTAAAAAATGGGTTGGATTGTTACCTGCCCAACTTGACCTAACTATTTATAGGGGGTTTTGAATTCTAATTAGAAAGAATGCGCTAATTAAAAAGAATGTTTTTTCGCTTCTCGTGGATGTATTTTTTTTTTGAAATAGGTAACTTTGTATTCACACAAAAGAATTCATCAAGAAATTGATGAGGAGGGATCTACAAACCCCCAGGGGGTGCCATAATTCTCAGATCCAAAAACAAATTTTCAAAAATTTACAATTGGCCTATAAACTCCACTAAACTATCTACTTCCCCCACTAAATCTTGTTTACACTTCCTCTCCTATGTGGTTTGCGAACTGTTGCATAGGAGCGGGGTTTTTACCCTGTGCGCACTCAAAGGGGTAGCGGCTGCGGGTTTCCCTTGTCATAAAAAAATCTTGTTTACACCAAAAATACAAAAGACTAAGACATCTCATCTTGATCATCTGGGAGCTGCTAACCCTCCCTTGAAAGCACCTCTCATTCCTTTCTTTCCATAGTGTCCCCCAAATGCAAGCAGGGACATTTTTCCACCAATCTTCCTTTGATCCTCTCTTCCCAATTCCTTACCAGTCAATGTTAGTACCTCAAAAGTGGTTCTGGGCATTGTCCAATTAACCCCGAGTATACAAACGAACATGTTCCACAGATCTGTAGCCATCTTGCAATGCAGAAATAAACGGCCATTTGCTTCAGCCTCTTGTTCACACATATAGCACCTTGAACAGATCTGTATACCTCTTCTTTGTAATACTTCGTGGGTTAGACAAGCTCTTCTAATTACCAACCAAGTGAAGCATGCAACTTTTTCTCGTGGATGTATTTTAAAGTAATCATCTTTCTTAATTTTGTATGATATCATTTTGAATAAGACAATATGATAAATATGAATACGTTTATACACAAGAAAATGTCCTAATTTTCCTCCTCCTATTGGAAACAATTTAAAATTACACCCCATTATTTTTTAGGGTCACTTGTTATTAGCATATCGTCTTGTATTTATCCTAATTCTGGTGAAGCTTCAGCATGAAATAGGGAGCTCTCAATTCAGACAAAATGTTAGCACATTATATTTCACATATTAAAATATTTCAGGAAGACACTAGATTTACCATATACTTTTACTTTGTTCCATAAAATTATCCTCATTGCATTGATTTTTTTAAAAAGCTACAACTTATTATGTATTTTTGGTTATTAATTTAATGTAGTGAAGATTGTACACAATCAAACTTATAAGATACATGTTACAAGAGAAGTGAATATACAGAAAAAATCAAAGTAAATTTCAAGCAGTAAACCCAAATTAAAGTTAATCTTAAAAATGGGTTAGAATTGAGCTTGTATTGGGCTAAAATGGAGATCACTTTAAAAATGGGTTATGTTGGGCGGGCTAAAAATCATCCCAATACTAAATTATCTTGTGCCCAACCCATAAATTTTGGGTGGGTTGGGGGAGCCATCAATTTTTGGGCCATATTTGACACCATTAGATGGTGCTGTAGTAGGTACAACCATACATTAAAACTTGCCTTAAACTTGGAGCTTGTTCATTTAAAGCTTAATCATTATTGGTGCTTGGTCGTTTTTTTCCTTTTCTCTGTTCAAATAATAATAAGTTTCCTATTTTTTGGATTGAAAGTCAACTGACATGTCAGAATGTGAGTTTAGTCAGCACAATTAAGTTCTAAATGTCTTTTTTCTATTAATTTTTGATGAAATCACCAAAAACAGATTTCCTCCATCTAAAGTTTACATGAATACGGACTGGAAAAAAAAACTGCTGGTTGGTTTCTTTACCTTCTCAAAAATAGAAAAAAATGCTGGTCGAACTGTGCGATTCCTTCTGTTGTAGAATCATATGGTTTGGTTGGGCCAATCACTCATAAATAGAACAAAACTTCACTTCTGATAAATAGAACAGGACTTGACATACTAAGTAAAGAAATATGACTTGCTGATAATTGATAAATAAATATCGGTATGTGGGCTAAGGTCTTGAAGTTAGGAACTTTTGTTACGGCTTAACTAGTATGTTAAATCATCATTGCTGCAATTATTGTCTGTTCAAGCTCTTGCTTTTCCTTTTAAAAATATTCCCATTCTTCCATGCTTTCATTAAATAAATCTGTAGTTTTTTCTGATTGTAATTTTGAGTCTGATAGTGATTTTTTTAGATACTAATTTTACTAGCTTGAATGGATGGATTCAATATTTTTTTTAATCAGGTAAAGGTAAAGCGTTTCATTAATAATAACAAGGCCAACATGGCCGTTGGATGGATTCAGTATTAACTTATAATACCACGGTTCACCATAAATAGCAGTTGTGGGGTTCATTGCAATTAGTTTTTTTTCTTGTTCTGCTACTGTATGTTGCTATTAACCAATAATATGAAATAGGGAAAAGCAGTGATCACGTTTCTTGACGCTATTCTGGATAAGACGCTTCGAAGCACTGTTGCTCTTCTTGCTGCTCGTGGCCGGGGGAAGTCAGCTGCTCTTGGGTTGGCAATTGCAGGGGCTGTTGCTGCAGGGTAAACTGGTCTGGGTTTCAATATCCTTTCCTCTCCGTGATCCTACCTTGTGTCTTGCTAACTTCTATAGTTTGCTATTGCAGGTATTCCAATATTTTTATAACAGCGCCTAGTCCTGAAAATCTGAAAACTCTGTTTGACTTTGTCTGTAAGGGTTTCAGTATGCTCGAGTACAAGGTAGGATGCAAATTTATCTGACTGATTTGGGTGTGTTTGCATATTCTCTGTGAAATCTATCTTCTCCAGGGATGTTAGTTTTCACTTTCAGTCTGCCATTCACCCCTTCAAGTCTTTTTAAGTGAGAAAACGCTTCTCCTGTTGAGATATCCGTAGAAACATAAACATAGTGCGATTTTCTTTAAGTTCTTGTGCAACAGATTGTCACACATCTAGTTGGTACCTGAAATTGATCTCACATTCTTCTGCCTCACGATATGCATTTTACTTACAGGAACACATTGATTATGATATTGTGAAAAGCAATAACCCGGAGTTTAAAAAATCTGTCGTGCGGATCAACATCTATAAGCAGCATAGACAGACAATTCAGGTCAGTATTATCGGCGAGGAGTTATGTTGTGATAATGGCTCTTCCATTTTCCAAATTCATATTCACTTTCTGCACCTTCCGTTCCCCTTGTCCCTGAACTTTAAAGATCTTGAGAATTCTCTCCAATTTTGTAACTCTTGCTGGTGATTTCTGTTATTCTGTATGGCAAGATTTCTTGTATTTCTCCATCTCTTGTGCTTTTGTGTCCTCTTAAGGTTGTCGATATATTGGGATAATTAAACTAAAAATTTCTTCTTCTTACAAACATATCTTTTACACCTTACTTTTAATTCGCTGCAGTTCTTTTTGCCAGCTTATGGAAATTAAGTTGTATGTCTGACTTTCTGATGTTATCAATATCATTTATGCTATGCCAGTATATACTACCTCATGAGCATGGAAAGCTGTCACAAGTTGAATTGCTGGTGGTTGATGAAGCAGCAGCTATTCCATTACCTGTGGTCAAATCTTTGCTTGGTCCTTACCTCGTCTTCCTTGCATCAACTGTGAATGGGTATGAGGCTGTGTCCAGCTTAGTTTCTGTCTAGTAATGTTATGCTCTCCAAATAACCTATCCACTCCTTTTCCAATTTATATTGCTTCTTACTGTCTTATATGATAGAAGAATTATTTTGTACACTCTTGTGTGTTTACCCTGGGGTTAACAGTGCTGATGATCACTCTATCCTATTATTTTTGTTTTTAAAGCTATGAAGGCACTGGAAGATCCTTGTCATTGAAGTTGCTACAACAACTAGAGGAGCAAAGTCAGAAGTCTAAAAGTGCAGATAGTGCACTTTCAGGTATTTCATCTCCATATTTGCTAGTTAATCACTCGACTTATGGTGTGCGTAGAGTCCATGTATCCTTAAATAAGTTAATCAGGAGGAACTAGGAATGCAAAGAAAACTGAAAATTAGAGAGCACTGATAATGGGTGGAGAACTCCTTAGAGTTACTTAAAAGAAGGAGAATTGTGCATGTAATTATTAAATAACACAGGCCTTATCTTAAATCATGCCTTAATTTGTGTCTTGGGCAATGCACGTCTGGTTATGATTTTAGATCTTGGTGAAGTTTTCTATGACTGGATGTTTGCAAGTAAAACCAAGTATATGGTGAATCAGGTTGGATTTATTACAAATCAAATACTCATAATACATGCTTTTGAAATAATCAAACTTCAAAGTTCTTGCTGGTCACCTGCATTATTTAAATAATGGGAAGTTTTATGACTGGATGTTCCAAAGTAAACACAAGTATTATGATGAATCAAACTGGAGTTTTTTAAGTAAATGCTGATAATACGCCCTTGTCTTAAAAAGTATTGCTTTCCCTCAAGTTTGTGTTCATTCATGAGTATGATTTTTTTTTCTATGGTGTACTTTTGCCTTTCATGATTATTCATGATTGAGCTGGTGGTATGATAAATGGTGTCTGTGCTAAATCATGTTTCAGTTATCTTGTTTAAAATCTAGATTTTACCATTAAATGTAGGTCGGCTTTTCAAAAAGATAGAATTGAGTGAATCCATTAGATATGCTTCTGGTGATCGCATTGAACGATGGCTTAATGCTTTGCTCTGTTTGGATGTTACAAATAGTATCCCAAGTATCAGCCGGTAAATTTTCTTTGGCTTAACGTAGTTCCTGCAGAAGTCAACCATGTTTTTTCTCCAGTTACAATTCTCTTTTCTTCAATCAGGTTACCCCAACCCGGTCATTGTGATCTCTACTATGTTAACCGGGACACACTTTTCTCTTATCATAAAGACAGTGAGTTATTTTTGCAGGTAAACCACCTTTGCTTTTTAATTATTATTATTCTTCAGGCTGATGTTTGCTTGGTCAACTTTGATATATTGTGATCCTTTTGCTTTGAAAAATTTGCAGCGAATGATGGCCCTCTATGTTGCTTCTCATTACAAAAATTCTCCAAATGATTTACAATTGATGGCTGATGCTCCAGCTCACCACTTGTTTGTGCTACTAGGTATAACTAAACCAGTTGATGCTTCTCAATAGGACATGGTAAATAAATTTTGCATTTACTAAATGCAAGAGCACCTAACTAATTATTCTCACAGGCCCTGTTGATGAGTCAAAAAATACTCTTCCTGATATTCTCTGTGTCATCCAGGTTGGTGGTCTTGTCTGTCCCTGTTATGCAAGTGTTTTCTTTGGGATGCTATATTTGTTAGAAATCTTCTGACCGATATTGACTTGCTACTGTTAGTTTCAGTGTTTTTTATGTTGAGACAATTCTCTTCTTTGCGTTACTTTATCTGGTGTTCCAATTGGCTGGATGCCAGAATTACATGAGTTCTTTTTATATGCAGCTTTCTTTCTTGTGCTATTACCGTAGTGAAGAAAGAATAGGAAAATCTCTCAACTCCTGGTAATAACCAATATGTGATTTGCTTTCTATTTGTGGAAAATTTTGGTCCTAAAATACAAAATCACAACTAAAATTGGCTCAGCTCAGTTGAAAACATCAGCCAGTAATTTGTGTGTTGTATCCATAGCATATTCTACTCCATTCTGTGTTTTGTGTTCTATTCAGATGTAGAGCTCTCAAAAGGCAAGTTAGCCCAATTCCTCTTACTTGGTCATGTGTGTTCTTTTTGTTTGGGTAGATTTTATTTGTAATCTGCAAATCATCTAATGTTTTTTGATGGAAATTTCATCTGTATAGAAAATTGGTCACAATGTTAATTATTGATCTTTTATCCTGATGAGAGCTGATCATGTTTTTCTCTGTTTCCACTTATTGATCCTCATCTTCTGCTATGGCTGATTTTGCCTCTTTTTGGAGGGAGCGCATGTATCAATGCATTCTCTCAGTGAAACACTGACTTCATAGAGAACATATTCATGCATCATCAGAGGTTGCACTTTTTCTTAAATTGGATTGTCACAGGTCTAAATGGAGCTACATGTTTAATGAGAGGCTTCATAAAGTCGATCTCAACGATCGATGCTCTATAGTAGTAGTTTATTTTTTGATAAGCCAATAATTTAAGGTTGATTCCGTAAGTCCTTGACTCCTTTCTGATACGGACAAAACCCTTTTTCCTCAACCCTGGACAATGGTATTATCTGTGTTTATCTCTCTCACGATATCATTAACCTTATTGGTCTAGAGAAATGAACTTTCAAGATTCATTTGGTAGATATTTACTTTTTCTTTGTGCTCTTTTGTCTAGTTTCATTCAGTTCCTGTGAGAATTAAATAGATGGTACTTCATTTATTTCACCTCAATATTTACTTGGAATCAAAGACATTAAGAGTTTTTGATCTGTCTTAATTTGACTTAAACACACAGGTCTGCCTGGAGGGTCAAATTTCTCAGGAGTCTGCTAAAGCAGCTTTGCTCCAAGGTCGCCAGCCCTTTGGAGATCAGATACCTTGGAAGTTCTCTCAGCAGTTTGCTGATGATGTATTCCCAAGCCTTTCAGGTGCCCGCATCGTACGCATTGCTACACATCCGAGTGCTATGAAGGTAATGCTTATCAATTCAAAAGAATCTAGTAAAAAGAATGTCTGAGATCTCCCTTTAGGTTTGTCTTTGTCATATTGATCTCCTTCATGGTTTAAGAGGATATAGTGCCCTCCTTGTTTTTGCCATAAAACACAAATAGTTTGGTATTGGAAAGAAATGATCCCGGATGGAGTGTTGTGTATATAAAGGACTTGCAAGGGTAATCCTCACTAGATTGGAACTCAAGGAATTGATTGATTGAATGAGACCGAGTTCAAGCGATGAAATTTCTAAAATATCTTGCAACGTCCTTTGATGCATTAACTGTTGGATACTTAATTTTGTGACCCCCCGTCCCCGCCATGTGTGTTGCACAATTTGTGTGAAGTTGTGGGTGATCTTTTTAAATTACACTCCCTCCGTCCCATTTTACATGACACCCTTTCTTTTGTAGTCCGTCACAAAAAAAATGTCTCCTCACTATAGTTTGAAATAATTTCACTTTTTTTTTTTTGAGAATTGGTAAACATTGTATTCTTCAGCATTAAGGATATGCTGGGGACCTTTAGAAAATCAGAAAAGAACAAAAAGCATAATACTTACAAGGATCCTAAGAATTCTAAAAGTTGATCTGAATCCTCTAAGCCTATCTCTTTACACCAAAAATATAGAGATACAATGCAATTCCATTTAACCTTGTGAATGAAATTGGATATATCTTCAAAATTCCTACTATTCCTCTCCTTCCACACTGTCCACCAAATGCAATGTGGAATCAAATTCCACCAGGTCTTGTGTCTCTTGCTACCTCCTCTCCTGATCCAACAACTAAGTAAATCAGCTGTATGTTCGGGCATAGTCCATTTCACTTCTGAAAAGTTGAGAAACATGGACCATATTTGTGCTGTGAAAGTACAATGTAAGAATAGGTGACTGTTGGTTTCCCCTGTCTTCCCACATAAAGAGCACCAAGGAAGTATGATCTTTCTTTTCTTCCCACATAAAGAGCACCAAGGAAGTATGATCTTTCTTTTCTTCCCACATAAAGAGCACCAAGGAAGTATGATCTTTCTTTTCTTCCTCAAGACTTCATGTGTCAAGCATGCCTTTCTAATGACCAACCAAGTAAAGCATTTAACTTTTGTTGGTGCTGCAGTCCTCCAGATATTTTTCCATGAACTGAAGTCCTTCCATATCATTGACTTTATAACAAATTAGTTCATAGAAATTCATCGGAGATTTGCAATACAAAAAGTAGCACTACTAATCAAAGCTGAAAAAAGACAGATTTGGAATATCTCAGGAATGTTGTCATCTTAAAATCTCCATTGAAAAAAAACTTCAAACTGAGGGCAGTCTGCATCTTATGACAATCGAGGTTTATGTATAAAAGCAGAGTGTAAGGAGGTCTTTGAAAAATTTCCAACTGCTTATTTCCTTTGTTTATCAGCATGTCTAACCATGTGTCACTGTGATGTTGCAGCTTGGATATGGTTCTGCTGCCGTTGAACTGCTAGCCAGGTAGCTTCAAATTTCCCTGCAATTCTCACATCCTTCAGTTTTCAATATGATTAGACTGTAGATCACATTTGGCTTTCTATAATTTGTGAATGATTAAGCTACTCCGTAGGCTGTTGCTTATATCTAGGGTTAGCACCATTCCCATTTTTTGTTTTACTAAACTTATAATTATGTCAATTTAGTCCAAGACCCTTTTTTTGTGGACAACTCCTCATCGTCTGGAAGCTGCTAACATCAAAACCTCTCTCTCCCTCCCTCATGCTATCAACACATCTTCTGATAAGCAAGAAGCCCTTTTCTCCCATATTTTGAGTTAAAAGAGTAATCTCTTTGTTTGGATAATCATCAAAAATAGATTGTTCATGGTTGAGCAATTTTTTTTTTTTATAAACACCATATAAAGAAAAATAAGCCTAGTCGAAATTTGGGGGGTATATCATGGTGTAGGTTGTTGTATGTAAATTTTGCGAGAGCTGTTAGATGATGAAAATGAAGCAAGCGCTTGCTCTTTCCTCAAAAGGGATTGGAAAGGTTCAACAGCCTTTTCTATCATTGCACTTTTAACTGAATGGCATTATGATGAATTTTGGGGTGGATTGATGGTGGCGAGGAAGGTTTTCTTAAAGTCTCAGGACTCGCATCATATTCTGGTGGTACTGTTCATACCTTGAATATTCTGTTGGCATTTAAGTTGGTTTCGATCCAGCATTCAGAAGTTCCTGCAAAAAATGCAAAATAGAACTGGGTGCAAGTTTTGTTTGTAACTGGCATAGGGTCTGGTATTCATTGCATAAAACTGGGGAGATGCTCTTTATGTTCTTATGGCCAAGTATACCTTATCTTGTAAAAAATAGTTGTTCTTATGACTTAGTGTTAGCGGAGGTTGGAAATGAATATTCTGAGCAAAATGCATGGAGAGGCGAAGTAACCAAACCGGGCTTTTGCTTGGAAAGCCCCCTGACAACATAAGATAAACTCAAGGAAAAAAAAGTGAATTGTGAATAAGCATGTGTATAGTACAATTCTTTTTCCTAAATGCTCGATAGCAAGAGTCCCGAGGCATGTTTTTCTAGTCTTTCTTTTCTGTAAGAAGCCAGACAGCTAGGAACTTTACTTTATTTTTCGAAGACTACACAGCTTGTGTAGTTTACCTTTTTTTTTTTTTGTATATATTAACTTGTCACCATTCTCAAAAAAAAAAATCAAGGAAAAATGAAGTATTCTGTCAATTGCTTGTTATTTTGTTTGGTCTGGTATGAATTTTAATTAATTCAGCTGGTTTATGAATTATGCCTAGACAGCAAGCATTCATATCATTGTTGTCTATTTGTATGTCAAAGGTCAAGGACCATTGTTGCTTGGTGCAACAAAGATATTATTAAATTCATACCACTGTGAATCCTGAATATGACCTTGATGGCCTCTGAACAACACACCTTTACCTACCTAAAATGATGTGAAATGACTGCTCAGTGCTCACTATAATCATAGTGTAGTATATATGAAAAGTAGGTATAAAAGAATGTTTTTTTTGTTGTTGATTGTTGATGATGATATGGAAGGGTTCTACACTTGTTGACTTCTTCCTTTTACACTTGCAAGTCTGCATAGTGTGGCTTCCTTTTACACTTGTAAATCTGCATATTTATTGTGTTTCATGGCTTTTAGGTTTTCATTTCTAGATTAATGTGTTTTCAGTTGAGTACATATTATGCCTTTTCTACTGAATGGGTTTCATAGGTACTTTGAGGGTCAGTTTACGCAATTATCCGAAGTAGAGACAGAAGATACATTGGAGACTCCTCAAGTCAATGTAACTGAAGCTGCACAGGAGGTAATCATATTTGATCTAACTTTGCAGTTTGTACTTTAGGTTATTGGCTTCCCTTTTATCCCTTGGGTGTCCTAAAGTTGCAAAAAAGTTATATCATTGTACCTTTTTAAAACAGTGTAAAATCATAATATTATTTCTCATTGCATCTCTGTCTTTTCTTCATATTGATGTGGTTTGTCTCCCGATCACTTCTAGTGCATTGATTGTGTTAGGTCTTCTGATTAATCATTAGCTGTAATATGGCAAATGGGATGGTTGCAAAATCTAGAAATACTTTTATGTGGGATTAGAACATTTGTTTGCTTTTTGTTACTGAATTCAAACCACCTTCCTTGCAGGTCTCTTTGCTTGAAGAAAATATAAGACCAAGAACAGATCTTCCTCCATTGCTTGTTCCTTTACGTGAAAGACGACCTGAAAGGCTCCATTACCTTGGGGTCTCATTTGGACTTACATTGGATCTCTTCCGCTTTTGGAGAAAACATAAGTTTGCTCCATTTTTCATAGGCAATGCCCCGGTAAGTCTTAATAGTCCTCTGTTCCTTAAGTTATTTTTAGATGTTTGCTGTTGAGGATTAGTGATCAACATGTGATTGAATGAATCAGAATAGCGTAACTGGCGAGTACACATGCATGGTCTTGAAGGCATTGAAGAATGATGATGTTAAAGCTGCTGAATCAGATGAGTGGGGCTTTTATGGTCCCTTCTACCAAGGTGATAAGTTGTTTTTGTCCTCCTTGATTTTTTTTAGCTTATCATCGGAAGGATCTGCAAGGAGATTGGAAGAAGATCTTTTGTCATGATAAAGAGGAACTCAAATGTTACGATTCCTAATATATGTTTGTCAGGTTTTATACATTGTTGATAGAGTAGTGACTTCATATTACAAGCAACTTTTGGAATTATGAAAAATTTCATTGAGGAGGTGAAATTTGTCCTTGACATGGTCCAAAATTTGGAGAAAACAGAGATACAAGTTTCATATTTTGCCGTCTCATTTTTATCTCCCCCCTTTGTATCCACATCCTATCAATCAAACAAGTTGCAGTTATTGTAGTAATTTGTATTTATTCTATTACTTTTTTCTTTAATTTTAGAATTGTTGTCTATACTTATTTTGATATTGATGTTGTTTATACCATTCTCAGTATACAAGAGAAGGTTAGTCGAACTGTTGGCTTCTACCTACCAGAAGATGAATTACAAGCTTGCTATGAGGTAAGAATGTATATATTGGTGGCCCCCAAGGCCTAGCTCAAGTGGCAAAAGGTGGAGGATTTGTGGCTTAGGTCATAGGTTCAAGCCTCACACCATGCAAAGCGAAGCCCGGTATTTAAGTGGAGAAGGGTAGAGGGGCAGGCCCATTATCCACCGAGTTTAGAAGTTTGTGATTGGTCCAAAGGGCGGGTCACAGACGGATTTCTTGGTTATCAAAAAAAAAGAATGTATATTTTGGTGGTTAGTTAATATGTATGCCTCTTTACATATGCTTATGATGGCCATAATCTTGCAGTGTCTTTGATCCAAAGATCAACTTTGTGGAGCAGGACCCTGCTTCAAGTGAATTGTCAAACTCCATGAAGTTTGTTCTGAACCCTGATGAGATGAAGATGCTTGAAGCTTACTCAAATAGCCTTATTGACTATCCCTTGGTAAGTTCTGAGTTGATGATTAGTGAGGAAATATGTTAATACTAAGTAGTGAAGCAAGATCTCTTGTGATACAGTTTTTACTTGTTGAAATGGGTAAGTGGACAGACGTGTTGTATGAACAGTCTATTAAGAAAAAGGCTAAGAGTGCTTTGAGCCTACTCAAATAACCTTATGGACTACTGGTTAGATCTCAATTAGTGATGGGAGTGAAAATATGTTATCTGGAGTAGCGATA
The DNA here is from genome assembly GCA_029582405.1 of Solanum gandarillasii. Lineage (NCBI taxonomy): Eukaryota > Viridiplantae > Streptophyta > Magnoliopsida > Solanales > Solanaceae > Solanum > Solanum gandarillasii. Next base: position 21,290 of record JAJONY010016757.1, on the reverse strand, counting down.
GAAATTTTTTGTTGGTGCTACTATCAAGTTATGCTAGATGTATGTTTCAATATCAACAATCATATGGAGATTGTACTTAAGACAAACATTGTGGTCTACATGCCTGAAAAACTTGAATCACTGAAAAGAGCTTGAAGTTGGCATTTTCGAATTTCAAGCATCATAACCAACTGGAGTTCACTTTTACGCAAATCTAGTGAATGATTTGGTAAACTCCTGCTACCATTTGCTCTTAAAAGATGTTGGTATCTGGTCCATGTGGATTAAAAACTCATATTGGTACACATTACTTTTGACAAGAAGAAAATTGTTCAAGTGTAAATGAATACTCATATTGGTACGTATTACTTTTGACAAACAAGAAAATTCTGAACCAGAAATGACAAGTGAAATATGTCAGTTATATTTCTTTATAGATAACAGGGGCATGATTTTCCTCTTCTTCGTCTGTTTGTGTCTAGGTGTTCAGTTATAAAGGTTGAAGTTCTATTTGATACATTGGAAGAAAATTCAATAATTAAGCATTTGATATCTATTCGTTAAGTGGCTTGTTCTCCGGTTCCTAGAATTATAAAGATTGCTAATAGGAAAAGGGTAAGAACTGAAGGGATAAAAAGGATGTGTTCAACAACAAACCCGTCAAAAGTGACCGATATTTTGTGTGGACACTGTTCCGTTATTTCCTAGTGCAAGTGTTGTTCAAATATTTGAAAAGTGCCTGACATTTGCTTATTTTCATGTTAATTATTTGCATGATATTTTTTCACAGGTTCGAGATGTTGCTCAAAAACTTGCGCGTGAGTACTTTTTGGAGCATTTGCCAGTTTCACTTTCATATGTCCAGGCTTCCCTATTGCTTTGCTATGGCCTGCAACACAAAGACATCTCTGAAATAGAGGTTTGCTGCATTGCTAGTCTATATTTTGAATAGGTTATTCTGTACTATTAGGTTTTGTGCAGTTACATACCCTTCTTTTTTGTTTTGTTAATGCTGCTAATTGTCCTTCATCACATCCCAACTAAATAAGATATTTCATCCAATAAACTCCAGTGCTTCGAGTTTACTCTTTTCAATTTTATTTTACAGGTAGAAATGAATTTGGAAAGGCAACAGATATTGTCCTTTTTCATGAAAACCATGAAGAGGCTTTTCAAATACCTGAATAATCTAAAATCAAAAGAATTTTCATCAACTGCATCTCGGCTTAAAGCGGTAAGTAGATGAGTTATTTATTTCACTCTCTCACTCAAACATCCTATGATGCTATGACAGAGAAACTAAAAGTGTGATAAATATCTGCATGCATCGTCATACTATGCGTGAATTAGTCAACACAGAGATATTCTGACACTTCTCATGTTAGTTTGTCTCAAGAAGTGACCAATTCTGTTTCATCAAATAGCAGCATTTGAGGCACTGTAACTGCTTGTCTGCTGTTTATCTATCATCGCTGAAGATTAACGAAGGCACTTTTTCCTCCTTTTCAGATTACGTTGGAACCACATCTAATATCTGTTGATGAAGATCTCAATGACGCTGCAAAAAAAGTTCAGGTTTGAATTTACTTGCTTTTGTCTCTGCAAGTTTTCTCCCATTTGGAAAGATATATACTTACCTAAGATCATATCTAGGATGACATGAAAGCCAAGACAACGGAAGGTTTGTTGGACCCAGAGCTATTTCAGCAATTCGCTATAGTAGACAGAGAGGCTGATTTTGAAAGTGCTCTCCAGAATGGTGGTGGGAAGATAGGTTCCGGTGGTGTAGTTAGTATAAAATCCAACAAAAGCAAGTTGGAGAAGAAGCATTCCAAGCCAGAAAGTGAAAACAGTGACAAGAAAAGACACAAAAACCACTCCGGATCCAAATCACATAAGAAGAGGAAGGGTTAATCGTGTTCACGTAACAACTTTTACCCTCCTTTCTTTTTCTTAAGGCCCGCTAGGAGACTTCTCCTCCTATTGCTTCATCGCAAGGGGGGAGGAGGAGTAGATCAAGATAATGCGCATCTTACATCATATTATTTTCTTAATCGCAACCATCACCACTATTTATGCAATCATTTATAGGTCCAATTTTGTCAAAGTTCCTTTGCAAACGTACAATTTTCTTAGAATGATTTTCATCAACTATGTTATAGATTAGAAGCACTACTTGTTTTTGTCCTTCATATAGAAGCATTTTTCTGCACCAATCTTATATCAAGTTTAGCAATTGTTCTATAAGGACTAATATTGATTTGTTTCATGAAAAAGTTTTAGATATCTTACTTGTGAGTAAATACTATATATACTTTGTTATTGAGGAATTTTAGTCGATCCATTGGTTGACTACCTGAATTTTCACTTTATGGTAAGAGTATAATTCTGCACCTTGTGATCTCTTCTCACAATTGCATCTATTTATTCTTTTTAATTTCCCTAAGGACTGCCATAATCATCTGTCTATTTGCCTTTTCCCTACAATATCCATATTTCTTTGTGGATAAATAAAATTATCGGATAAACATAACTGTTAATGCAATTTCAACATGAAAATTTAAAACCTAAAAACTACTGAAATTGTAGTTCATTTTAACAAAGTAGCTTTCTTTATTCATCAAAGAAAGGGAATTTCTAAGTAAGATATAAACAATAGTGAAAATTATGGAAGAACCAAATATCTAAAAACAATAAATAAAGAATTAGAAGAAGAAACAAGTTAATTAACATGAACATCCTCCTCTCTGCTGCTCAATTCCTGATACAGATTCTGGTATTCTTTGGAGTTGACTGGGAAAAAAGAAGAAGAGAACAGTACTGGAGTGAGTTGCTCGTATGGCAAGTATCCCTCACTTTCGATCCGAAGGTTGTGAGTTCGGGTCAACAAGGGAACCAAAAGTGGAAGCAAAAAAAAGAGTTCAATTTAAATTGTCATGTACACATTAATTACTCACCAATGAGAAGGCATTTCTTCATCTAATGATGCCTGCCAGCTAGAGTAAATGAACATGAGAAATGTCAAAATCACGAGAAAAAAACAAAAACATCATAATTATTAGTGCTCTCATTTTGAGTCAAATTTCTTTTGGTAGGAGAGCTATCCTTGAATGGACTCTATTTGGTGTGATTTCAAATTAATCGAATTTTAATGTGGATATTGAATATCAAATGTAGTAGACAAAAAAAATGACAATCTATGATTGATAGGTTTGTCACAGAATTATGATGGATTTGTGATGGTTTTATGGCGGAATTCATAAATTTATGATATATTTGTGATTATTCTATTTTTTTCCTACGTAATTTTTGTGATGCTCGAATTTGTGACAAAATTATGATGGATAGTTCAGGGTGTGCTCGGTACAGAGGAAGAAACATTTTCCGGATAAAACTTTTGGGTAACATATAATTTTTTTTTAAAGGAAAACATGTTCCTTAAAAAAAATGAGGAAATTATCTTTTCTGATGAAAGTCAAAAAATGAAATTTCACAAGTGATATTTCACGTGGTGTCTTCCCCACCCTCCAACACACTCTCAACTCCACCTTTCATAATATTTGTCTAGATTATACAAATACTTTTAAAATAATGTTTTTTTTTACTTTCATACGTATCAAACACAAAAAAATAAGTAAAACATTCTCCTCCTTAGGAACACACCCTCAATCTTAAATACTTCTTTTTCTTGTATTGAATTATATATATATATATATATATACATACATAATAATTGTACTTACATGTTGTGATCATCTTCATTGGCTAGGGCGAGTTGTGCAGCACACAAAAATGAAGCATCAACATTATAATCCTCCTTAGCTGAGGTCATAAAGTTTTGTATATTTCCCCTACAACTACACCATTCTTTTGCTTGCTTCTCTGAAACCTATAAATAGGAATTTCTTCAATATAATGACTTTATACACGCTAATAGTTTAAAGAATTTTTACATTATCAATGTACGTAGTATGAAGGAGAGCCTTTGAGCAACAATAAAGTTGTTTATATATGTGTAATCTATATAGGTTACATATTCAAATTGTGAAATTAACAATTGATACTTGCATCAGAATAGGTTGTCTAGATCACATTTCATTGGGGTGTGAGCATGCGAGTCTTATTTTCCTAATTCCTAATTCCTAATTCCTAATCATACTTTATATGCACATTTATTTATGCTATTTTTTTAACGTAAATTGATATTGTAGAAAATTATTTATATTATCAATGTATAGAAGTTAAAACTCGTGTGTTTATCAAAAATGAATAAAAAAAAAAAAACTTACTATCTCAGTGCTGCCATATTCCAAGTCTACTTTGTTACCAATCAAGACAAATGGGAATTTTTCAGGCTCTGTTAGGTCTGCCTGGAATCAATCACATACTGACAAAATTACTATTTTGAATTAATCATGTAAAAGAAAATGCCAAATATCAACTTGAAAAAAAGTTCATAATATATAAATTAATAAATTGACTCACAACAATAACAATAACATACTCCGTATAACCCCGCAAAATGGAGTTTGGAGAGTCTGCTTCAAACTATATATATATATATAAAATAATTTTTGACCTATATATATTGTATATAGTATAATTTTTCGATGAAGGGTATCCAATTCACTACCTGGGCTATATGTGGCTACGCTACTGGATAGACCCTCAACTCAAGGAAAATACAGGCTAAAGTAGTATAGAAAAAGAAGTACGGAAATGGAGAAAGTCCTGAGAAAATACCACAGATAACCTATCAAATTAATTGATTGATCACCTGTTTGATAAATTCTTCATGCCAATGTTGAAGAGTCTCAAATGACTTAGGCACATTCACATCATATACAAGAATGCAACAATCTGCTCCTCTATAAAATGCAACACCAAGGCTATGAAACCTTTCTTGCCCTGCTGTGTCCCATATCTACCAAACCAATTAACAAAAAATAAATAAGTTAACTTTGGGAAATATTCAATATTTGACTTCTTGTAATTCGGGGTGGAGTCAGAGGGTCAGAATGGTTCATCTGAATTCCCTTTGCTAGAAAGTCATCATACTATATATACAACGTCAATTTTTTTTTGTGTATATATAATAGATGATGAACCTGATCGACCGTCATTAGTTGTAGTAATCAATTTCATAGAACAAAATCACTTACTTGCAATGTGACTACTCTTTCACCAATCTCTAGTTCTTTAGTAGCAAAATCAGCTCCAATTGTTGCCTTATATTGTTCCCTAAACTTCTTGAAAACATATCTATAATTGTAGTTAATGAAACCACAAATTGCAAAAAAAACTTGACTAAATAATACTTTACTCCATCACATTTTGCCATCTCTATCTAGAATATATACTTTAGAGAAAATGTCCTTTTCCCATTTGCACAAAAAAAATCATCTTAAACATTATAAAATATATTATTGCCCAATTAATAAATCCTGACTCCGTCACTGAATAAAATGAAATGAAAAAGGCTATGCAATGTGATGGATACTGATTCACCAAAGATGTCTTTCCCACCCTGAGAATACAAACATGTTAAAGTGTTAGAAGAGGAATAAGAACAATTATGACTTAAAACTCTCGAACTCATAAACTTCATTATCTGATTCTGCTTATGCTTGAAAATAGCAAAAAGGAAAGTTCTTACCCACAATCACCAAGAACTATGACTTTGAGCAAACTTCTTAGTGGTTGGGACATGTTCAAGAAACAACTTGTTACTTTGTACTATAGTTTGAAATGATGTCTTTATTTTTGTTTTTGAAGAAAACTTTGTTATAAAGTTTATTTTCTTCTGGAGGGTACCAAAGATATAGGAAGAATTAAGTGGTGGACATGTTCAAAAAAGGCAGATGTAAAATTTTAGATAAGTGTGGCCATTTGTGTTTCTACAATTCTTTTTCTTTGTTTTGTCTACTCTTTTATATCTAAGTTCTTTATGGTTTTTGTATATGAAGAAGGGAGTTTAATTGGCAATGAAAATCAACTTGGTTGTGATGAGATGAATAAGACCCCTTTATCTTTAATAAAAAATATCGAGTTCAAGTTTTAGATATGAAAAGATTCTATTGGGGAGCGCAACCCCTTAAATAAGGCTTACATAGTGTTAATCTGAATTAATCGAAATCTCAATATAAGAATCAAATCGGGCTGAAAAATAATAAAAAAAAAATTGGCAATGGAAGCTTATTCATTGACCAAAAAAAAAAAGATTTTTGCCAGCAAATTTTTTGGTTTTATGATTTGGTTGTTAATGGAATGAGTCTTTCTCTTTTGATGATTATTTAAATTTTTTTCAAGGGGTAGTGCATCCCATGTAAAGTGTTGACCTTGGATTTTAGGTGATTGTGAATTTTGCATAATTTTTGCATTATTAATTCTTAATCAAGAGAAGTTGATGACTTTTCAATATGATTCTCCTTTTGGTGTGTTCGATAGGAAGCAAAATATTTTTATGAAATATTTTTTAATATAATAAATGAGTTATTTATTTATTTATTTATTTGTATTTGATATATAAATAAAAATTATTATTATAATAGTATTTATATATAATCTAGGGATAAGGGTCTGAAAAATACCCCTTTGGTCGGATTTGCTGTTGCGATACTAAACTTTCAGGAGGACCAATTACCTCCCTAGACTATTTAATATTGTATTTTTTTTACCCCCTGAACTATTTAATAGTGTATTTTAAAGGTATATATGTGCCCACGTGGACACATTACTATTTATAATTTTGCATTTTTTTTTATGTCCACGTGGGCAATCATATGTTTCAAAAAGGGTATTAAATAGTCTAGGGAGGTAATAGGTCCTCATGAAAGTTTAGTATCGCAACAACAAATTCAATCAAAGTCGAGATATTTTTCAGACTCTTATCCCTATAATCTAACATGAAAAATTAGAAAATATTTCCACACCAAACACACCCTAATATTTAGTCTTTCATTCTAGGGAGTTGTTTCATATACTCTATTTTTTTTTATAGGATTTCCAAATTGAATCTCTTGAGCTTGAATACCAAGATTCCCACTGCTTTTGCTTCATATTTTTTTGGCTCCTATATTAAAAATAATTAATTTAATTTTCTTGTTTAATTAATAAAATCAAGAGAATTTTATTATATTTTTTCTTTCCATCTTTAATATTAGATAACTACATAAAGTAGTAATCAAATTAGAGTTTCAAAACATCATTCATAAGGTTAATTTAGTAAATTTACACTTCAAATTAATTTTTTTAATGGGTGTGTTAGGTCAACATAAACCAAGTTAATATGAAATAGAGAGTAATATTATACTCCCTCTATCCTATATTACTTGTTCACTTTCTCCTTTACACGTTCTTTAAAAAATTAAAAAAAATATTTTTATTAAATTACCCTTTAATTTTTTTTACTACCTCCGTCCACTTTTAATTGTCATGCTATTGCTTATTCAGGCAACTCTTTTGACTAAATATGTACATGAAAAAGATCATAAATGAAGAACTTCTTTGAAATTTTACAATATTTATGCATGTGATCATTACTGTTTACACTTTCAAAAAAGTTAATTTTCAAAGGATAAAATGACTTTTTTGAAAATTAATTTTGTCTTGATTTAAATGTTTTGCCTCTCTAAGAACCACAAATGGGACCTTTTTGCATGCCACGTAAATGTTTTGCATTTAAGAATATAAGTTATGTACTATGTATATTAATTGCCTTCTTTTTCTTTTTCGTGCTTCTTAACGAATCATAAATAAAAAGGATATTTTTTTTAATTTGTCTTTTAAGATTTTTTTTTTGAAACTTTACAAATTTGTTATATTTAAAAATAATAACAATTATATGGATAAAATGAAAAAAAAATCAATTAATTTTATCTTAATTTTATAAATTAAAAAGTTATTTGAAATAACTATTTATAATGATATGGACAACTAATATAAACAGGAGTAATAAACACCCATGTTAGTTTTGGATACACTCTCTGTATTTTAAAATCAAAGCACTTATTTCCCTTAAATATAAAAATGCTATACTTATACCCCTATGAAGTATATTCGAAACTAAAGTATATAATTATTTAAAATTAAGTAAATTCAACTAATTTTCTTGTGTAATTATAAAATAATTTTGAAGCGAAAGAATAAATAAATAAACAAAATAAAAACGCAAATAACGTACCTATTCAAAGTGATTACTAATAGTTGGTATAACTTCTTAGTTAATTTGTGTTAATTTCTTATTTATAATTTTCGAAACATACATGTTTTTGGAATGTTGTTCTCTATTTTAATCAAACTTACGAATATTTGACAAAAATGATTGGTGCAACTAACTTTTTAAGAATATGTATACATATTTTGTAAACTAGTTCGTTAATAATAATATTTGAGTATTGTGCAACTGTGCTGGCATATTTACAACACAAGTGCAACTTCTACAACTGTTTTTTTTTCTCTCCTTCTTTCTTGTGAATTCACTTTATGAAATTAATTACCAATTTTTTTTTATGTGATCTAAAAAGGCCAGAAGTAACAAGTCATGCAACATTTCTTGTGACTATCACATGACTTTGTCCAAAATTAAAACAGTTATGAAAAGTGGTTAGGTGGTAGGAGGAAGTGGTTTCTCTATAGTTGATGTGTTTATTAAATGCCCAAACTCATAGATATTTTCTTATATATTTATCATAATATATATAAACTTTTTTAATATATATAATTGAGTTTTTTTGTTTCTTATTTTATGTTTTAGTTAAGTATAACAGGCAACATATGGTAGTTAATATTTCAAATACTAATTTCTTGATGATTAATGATTTACTAGTAAGAATAATAACACTTAGGATATGTTTGGAAAGTCACCAGGTAATTGGAATTGGTGTAATTACATTGTCTTGTCCTGTTTGGAAGGACAAGTAATTACTTGGTCAGCAGGTAATTTGTGTAATTGGCAGGGGGTAATTACACTCTACAATTCACAGGCAGAGACTGTGAATTGCTAGTAATTACATGGTGTAATTACCACCTGATTGCTTTTTCATTTTTTTTAATTTCTATTTTTATTTTTTTTACTTCTATTATTTTAATTTCTTTTTATTTTTATTTTTATTATTCTAAATATTTGTAACAGTCTATTTTTTATTTTATATTATTATATTTCATTTTATTCTTGTTCTCAACCTTACTTTATGTGATTCTATGTAATTTTCTCGTATTATCTATTTCTTTATGCCATGTTTATTTTCTCATAAGCATAATTTTATTAGTATTCTAATTTTAAAATTAAAATAGAATTTATTGTTAAGTAAGGTTATAGACTTACGTTTTCTTTATTATGAAGAAATAAAAATAAATCATATTTATTGCTATGTTGAAATTTGTTATAAGAGTATTATGTTAAATTTTTTGTTTTGAATTTATTACTTATGTCATATTTCCAGTTTCATTTGTTTTAGTAATATTGAATTACATTGCACGTCATTTTTTAATTAGACTTGATAGATTATATTTTTGTCAAGCATTTAATAATTTATGATATTTTATTTATATATTACTATTCTTTTTATCAAACATGCATTTCACAATGTTCGCAGAAACTTCATACTTTTAGTTGTTACGATCAATTCAATTGAAATATATTAATTTGAAAAAATATAAATCAATTATTTTTTCATAATATTAGTTACAGTAAATATGTTTATTAATTAATATATTTTCAAAAAATAATATATATCTTAAATATTTAATTTAATGTCATTTATCAAATTTTTTATTTGCCTAGTATAAATTTTAAAATGATTAATTTTTATTTTTAAAATTTATTATAATTTTATGATTGCAATAGTTCATCCAAACAGAACATATGTAATTATACTGTGGCATCCAAACATGACATGTGTAATTACAGTGTAATTACACTGTGGCAACCAAACAGGTCAGTGTAATTACTAGACTGGTAATTACTACCCTAGTAATTATTAATGTTTCAAATACTAATTTCTTGATGCCTCATGATTTAGTAGTAAGAATAATTGAAATAGTAATACTTAATGTTTCAATTACTAATGTCTTGATGCTTAATGATTTACTAGTAAGAATAATTGAAATAACAAACTAGAATATTAAGTTATTATGAATTAACAATAAACAAGAGACTAATTAGATTTTATTGAGCAACAGGGACATTTCACGTAATATCATGGGAAATGTAAGAGCTTGGGTGATCGTATTACAACTATATATATGAGCGTAATACTATATTTAAGTGATGAAAATCAGACGAGCTTCAAGTGATGGGAAGAGATATATATAGTATAATCCTCAAGTAACGTGTTTTGTGTGTTTCAAGCTCTCATAATGTTCATTATCTATGAGACCGTTATTAACATGGTTAAGCAACATCATAGACAAATTTTGAATTTTTTCATAGACTTCAGAGAAGAAAAAAGAGGTATCCGTCAGCGTAGGAAGGCCAACCGAGCGAAGTTCTTTCTTTTTTTTGGTCGTGCCGTGAAGTGAAATTGTATCATATGTTAGTTAGAGAGGTTGGCGAACTAGAATTCTCCGAGAGTAGTTACTAAGGAAGTTCATCTATATCGGTCACTAGTGAACACAGGCAAAACCAGAATTTGATGTTTGTGGGTTCTATATTTCAAAATAAAACAACATTTTCAAGCTAAAGTAACAACCGTCAACATTATCTTAAGTGAGATGTTGTTGTTAAAACTTAATTTATTAATATAAATATTTAAATAATTTAATTCAAAGTTCTAAAATATTTTTGATAAAAAATAGATAAAGTTATATATATATATATAACATTTTTTTTATATAATTTACAATATTGTTTTTAAGTAAAATTAAAATTATTAAATTCACCATTAATATTTTTTTGGTTTAATAGCTTCACTGTTAAGCCATATGCCTTGAAAAGTTGAATTTTCGAGAAGCAAACAACAATTTAATGTAATCAGTTATCAATATATGGGACAATTCTAGATTAAAAATTATTTTTTAAATAAATTGTTACACAATATAAAGAAAAATAAATCTTAAAAAAATAGAAAGAAAGAAAGAAAGAAAGAAAGGGAGAGCCGAGGAGGAATTAGAAAGAGTACACACTCACATACTGGGGGCAAAGATTCGGATTTCGATAACAAGTGGCAAAAATGAAATCAACAATAAAAGTTAGAATCTGAATACTACTGAGCCATCTACACTATAATTGTTTGTAGATTCGCACATAATGTTTATATAGTATTGTATGTGATTTTTTAACACAAAATATATGGTCTATGTAAAATTTATTGGGTTCACTTGAACTATCGTATAACACTCTGTCTCTACTATGAACACCAATCTCTTTACTTTGAAGTTGGGCTATAGCTAGAATAATTATATCGAGTTGAGGTGAGTTTGATATCGTAGATCAAATATGATTGTATATACTAACCAATGTCTCCTCCATTGAGTTGGACCTAACTAGACTCAAATTTTCACGTGTCATTTTCGATTCATTTTGTATTTTGACCTACATACTCAAACTTTTTTTTAAAAAATACATCATTAAATTATACATGATATATGATAGTAAAATATATAGTTTTTTTTTTTAAAAAAATCTAGATTATTGAATTTGCTGTCACAAAAGAAGACCCTACTTTGGAGTGCAATAAACAAATAATCAAGATATTTCTTTATTACATCACAAGAAGGTCATTCAATAATTTAAAAAGAATTAGTACTACTTTTTATATTCCTGCCTAGCTAGCAAAAGAAAGTCCCAACCATAATTTTTCAATTTGTTAATTACGGTGATGCTGGCAAATCATTAACAATAAAGTTTTCATGAACTCATGAGTTAGCAACACCCAATGATATCATTTAATTGGTTGGAAGCAAAAGCAATTCTACACTATCTCATGAGGCACTAATCATGAGTTAAACCTCTCACCAACATAATTATCTTTAATATTCGATCTTAGTGAATATAAAATTGTCTTTATTAAAAAAATATTTTATTTGTTAATGTGAGATTATTTTTTACTGGAAATCAAAACAGAAGAATGTTAATATTCAAGTTAATATAAAATCTTGTTCTAGACTATCTTATGATTTATAACTTTCTACGATTAACAAGGATTGATGCCACCTTGTTGTCTTTATTGTGTATTTCAATATTGGACATAATACTAAAATTGGTAGGGTAAGGGTGCTAAACTATTGAACCTTAAGATATTAAACTTATTAGTATTGAACACATGTGATATAAGTAGGGCCGAATGTAAGGTATAAAAATTTTGAGTTTTTAGGTACCCAAAAATTCATAGTACTAAATTCATTATTCACAAATTTTAAAAATAATTTTTTTATCCAAATCAAATATCTAAAAAAAAATTGAATTTTGGGTTGGCACAAACTATGTCCACTCTAATGAAAACACTATTTATCTTTTTGTTTGAAAAAAGGAGAGAAGAGAAATTTGAACGTGTCAATGTTTCTTAAAAGAAAAACAATGTAGGCTAAGAAAATGTAGGAAGCTATATTTGGATATTAATGAGAACTTAGGCTAAGAGATTATTTACCAATCACCGTCTCTACTTTTCATCATCCTTTTCAGCTATCTAATCAACTTGCTTGTATCTATGATTAATCATTGATGTTTTGTACTTTCATTAGTATAAATGTAGAGTAATTCTACCTATTACTGATTAGGCAAACACAAAAAATCATTTAGTCTAACTTTCGCTAGGATTCAAATATTAGTTTTGAACGTTATCGTTGCATCTCTTCAATCACTATATCACCTTTTCAATTGTTCTCTCTTTTCTTAAAACAGATCAATCAAGATGTTAATTATATTGAAACTTGACCATACAAGGATTAGAAGAAATGGATCAAATTGGTTTAAGATTGTTTTTCTTTAATTAGATTTGATAATTGAGTAGCATCAAAATGAAGGCATCCAAATTTCTTCTATCCGTGAATTTGTTAGAAGGAATAATTTTGGAAAAAATTAATAAATGACATACTTAATACTTAAAATTACTTATTAGATAGAACCCATTATATAGCCCAACTAGATCAAAGTCATCAATTTGTTGAGCCCACTATTAGAAGATCCATTTGGGCCTATGGTGCTACTTTGTTGAGCAACTTTCACATATAGCAAACATAAAAATCATATTTGTATGTTATAGCAATAGTTTGCATAATTGCGCTTCATAGCAAATTTTATGTTTGCTATGGGAGCTTTTGATTTGTATAATTCGCTAGATACATCCAATTTTATACAAATTGTTCAGTTTTGTATAAATTCATTTATACATTGTAATTTGTATAATAAGATTTGTATTTGTATAATTATAAGTGTATAGGACGAAAATATATGTATTTGTATTTGTATATACATTTTTCTCTCGCTTTATACAAGCACAAACGCATTTTATACATTTTATACCAAAATGTATAAAATGGCTAATTGTATACCGAAAATAGCTAATTGTATACCGAATCAAATGGCAAAAAATGGGATGTTTGGTGCGAATTACAAATAAAATAAACTATGACTATAACATTTAATTTAAATTAATAGTTTGTTATTTCATACAATTTTCCCTACTTTGTTTCGGAAAGCATAGCAAGCCAAAATACTCAAGAGTCCATATAAACTTGTAAAAATTTGGGAAACTTACATAAATTCACTACTTTAGGAGCTAATTACTTAGATACACTCTAGTTTACATATTATGTATTTTACCAAATTTTAGTGCGCCGAGATATATGTATCTCAGGATACATGGGGTCAAATTTGTTATGGATACATTGTATTCAAGTAGATTCGCATTATCTGGGATACATAAAAAATCTCTCTCACCTCCCTCGCCTCTCTCCTATCTCGCTTGCCACTCTCCTATGTATCTGATATCCCTGATACATGTGAATCACATCAGATACATACAAATACATATATTATCTAGTGTGATTCACATTTATTTGGGAATTTTAACAAAATCTCAATCGTCTCTCTCCCTATCTTAGTATATCTGATAGCAAAAGTACATGTATCTAATATTTTGAAAATATAGGTAATACTAGTATATATGATAGAGAAGTATGTATATCATTACGTTGTTTCTCCTAAAGAACACCCTATTAGTTACCTTTGTTTAACATGTATTCACTTTAATAAAAATATCTAATTGATACTCAATATTAGGTAATTTTGTACAAATTATTTCAATTCTGCTTCTTCTTAGTTGTATAATATATATATATATTTTTAATTTATAGCAATTGAAAAATAATATTTTAACGAAGTGGATCTTGAATTTCAAATATAATAGTGAGTTTTAATCAAATGGGTCTTAAATAGGTATCTTCTTCCCTTCGTGTCTGTTTCCACATTTTGTTGGGATTCAAATTAGCAATAAATTAGACAACAAAGAAACATATAAAAAAAAAAAATTATGATACCAAGATTATTTTTTTTTCAATTAAAACACAATTATAGTAGATTCAAATAAGGTAAATAAATCAGGGAATACTCTTAACACATTTTCTAGCACATCACAATTGATGGCGATGCACATGTCTCAATTTCAATAAAAAATGCCTTAAGTTAGATCTTGTCAAAGTCATAATTTCAGTAAAAAAAAATGTATGAAGTTGGCCTTGACAAACTATTACATATCTGACGCCTTGCCAATAGCACAATTTCAATTTTAAAAAATGTCAGAAGTTCGGTCTTTTGAAGTACACAATTTCAGGTAAAATGTATGAAGTTAATTTTGGCAAGCCATATCAAATTTCGTACGAAAAATATCCAATATTTATCCTTCACAAGACCATACTTTAATTTTTTTTTAATCTAAATCAGATATAATTTTAAAAACTTTTATCATGCGTGAATATCTGAAGTTGTGTCCGAAGTGGGTAAACTTTCAAAAACTCAAACAAGTTGCCAATAGGGGAACATTTCCCTTGTGCTAAAGGTAGAAGAAAGGGAAAATATTTCATAAATTAATGGTCAATTTCAGGTATGAATTGAGCCTATCCACCATAGCTTTGTCTATAATTATAATATAATTAGCAATAGTCGTGATACGTGAATGAAAAATGGAAAATTGTTTTCATATATGACTTTTAATTCTATTCCATGTAATAGGTAATAACTACTCCATGGTGATGATAGAGATATATATTCTTAGATTTTTACTTAATAAATCATTAATAAAAAATAATAATTAAGCGAAATTACACTGACTAAAAATCAGAGGCGAAATCAGAATTTTAATCTTATAAGTTTTGAAATTTATAATGATGATTTCAAGTGTAATAAATGAGTTCTAAACTTAATATTTGTGCATATTTGATAAATTTCATAATACAAATACATTATTTAAATGAAAAATATTAGATTCGGCTGAACTCGTATTTGAACCTCTAGCTCCGATCCCTGCTAATAGCTTCGATTGCTTAGTGATGTCTTCATAGATTGTTGGCTTAATTTTAGGCAAAGATTGTTGCTTATAGTGTCAAAAATGTCAATGAAAAAAGAGTCTTTATCAGTGTGTAAATTAATTGACTTGAGATGATATATATATATATATATATATATTAGTTATAATCATGTACACAAGTTCATCCCCAACTCAATGATTAAAGTATTTATTATTTATTACTCTCTCTGGTACAAGTGAATTATCGAGATTTTTTTCAAAATAAGTGAATTGTTCAAATTTTAAGAGAGTTATTGAGCTTTTTTTTAGTTTTTTATTTTTATGTATTTACACTTTATTTAATAAATTTCTTAATTATTTTATATTTTGTAGTTAAATAGTTTGAGAATAATAAAAAAGATAATTGTGAAAAATAATATTTAATTTATATCTTAAGGAATTCTTACTTACACAACTAATATATGTGGAAAAGAGGAATGAACAGGATATTAAATTTAACTCATGAAAGTATAATTTTGGGAAATAGATCTGAAATATATCTGAACTTTGACTGAAATTGTTGTAACAATCTCAAACTTTGGTCAAGACCTATTACTCTCCTCCACTATTTAATAATGTATTTTAAAGATATATAAGTGTCCAGCTGGACAAGTTATTATTTATAAGGTGCAATATTTATGACGTCCACGTGGACACCTATATATCTTTAAAGTACACTATTAAATAGTGCATGGGGTAATAGATCCTGTCCAAAATTTGGGATTGTTACAACAATTTCGATCAAAGTCAGATATATTTTGAACCCTTTTCCCTATAATTTTTAATCATTCTTTTCGATCTTTCAGGTTTGCTTGTCATATCAAGTGAAGGTGGGAAAATATTTAAGAGCAAAAAGAAGTTGGTTTGTAATCAACACTACAGAAATGTTGAGATAATCATGTCTTAACTAGAACATATTTGAGTGGGGTAGGTTGTGAATATGTTCATTAAAAAATCACATGTTTATATAATTAAAAGTTAATTATATTCAGTTAAATTATATCTGAACTAAAATTAGAAATAAGCTTATAACACAAGAATCAAAATTATTATTTGCCTAATACTATTTAATAACGGAAACATATGGATCGAGACATGATTTTATTTTTTTATTTATTTGTATTATCCTAAAAGAAAAAGTTGCATCAATCAAGTGAATTCGATGCCTAATAATTGTTTAGTATCTATAATAATTAATTAATAAGAATACATGTGGAAACACATATAACTTTGTGATAAATATATTTTATTTGCAATGTATAAAGAGAAAAAAGTTGCATAAAAGCAGTAAAACGTGAGTCTCGTTTTACTTTTTAAGGAAGTATAACACATTTAAAAACTTCACCTTTTTAATGAAAGTTGACATTAATTTAGCATTTTTGATTGCTATACTAGAATAGTGTAAAGATTTAGGGTGTGTTTGATAGGAAAGAAAATGTTTCTAAGTTGATTTTTTGTGTGTTTTAATATGTAAATAAAACATATTATGGAAGAGAGGTTTAGGAGTGTGGGAGGCTACATGGTTTAGGGTGGAGATAGAATATGTTGGAGCACTATTAAAGATTTACTATTTTTTCTTCATGAAAAATGTCAAGTGACTATTTTCATAGATATCTTGATTGAACTGGCGTGAAAAGAAAAAAACTAGTAAATGTTTCATATGGAAAAATTAGAAATCTATTTCCCAACTGAAAAATAAATAGGAAAATCATGTTTTATAATACAAATTAATTTCTCACCCGAGTCGTGATAGAAAAAACTTTTGTTTCTAATAATGGAGGGTTGAGGATGAAGACACAATCAACTTATTTTTCCTACTTTTATTTGAAAAGTAATCTTTCTCATTTCAAAGAATTTATTTTTCTAAAAAAGTGTTTGACCAATTGTACATGATTTATTTAAAAAAAGAAAAGACTCTCAAAAATATTTTTTGTTTTGAATACACCCTTAAGTTCAACTATTTAGAGTGTTATCTATATTTTGATCGAATTTTTGAGGTCTCAAGGTTTCATCCCCTTGAACTTTAATCCAAAAAAGGCGTTATATCAGATCAGGAACTCACTTTGAATGACCTCTAAAATAGGAAATGAGCTAAAAGTTTAGGTACGAATTTGATCAACTCAATAAAAAATTTTCAAATAGTATTTTTATATAAATAAATTTATTAAATAAGTATAAATATTAAATTTAGAATCCAATTATTAATACTTAAATTTATCATTATAAAATTTAAAATTTATAAAATTGAAATTACAACTTCGCCTTTATAATAGACACAAAATATTAGTGACTTCTCAATTGTTTAGTCTTTATCAGAAAACTATCAAGAAATTTGAAATTCAAAGAGTCCATATAAAGACTTTGAAACGTGAAGAATTCTTTCTCTAGAAATTGAGAAGAGGTTTTTGGTGTGTTTCTTAAAGTTAGGCATTAGTCACTAATCACAAATTTCAGTAGGCATAGATGGGTATCGTGGTCAAATGGACGAGTTAAATTGAATTTGAGCGGATTAAAATAAATTGAGTCAATATTGATTCGTTCAAAAGTTATTTGGATTTGAATGAATTAAACTAAAATGTTGGTCATAACTCAATTTGATTAATTCTTTCTAAGTTTTAATTATTTTATTTGTTTTTTTTTTTAAAAAAAAAGATAGTACCTAATAATACTATTTTTCTTTATTATGGTTATTTATAACATATCAAATAAAAATCATTTTTTGAAAAATATTTTGAGAAAAATTCTTAATGATTAGTTTTTACTTTATATTAATCCAATTTTTGATGAGCTGAAATTAGTTGAACTAATAAATAGATAAATTAATAACCAACTCAAATTTGAATATGTTATATTTTATGGACTAATTTTACCACTTTTAGGTAAAGGGGCAAAAATTTATTCGGGCTCAATTTTTATATCTTGACCATAGTTAAATGATAGAGAACAAAATATTTTTAAATTTAATTTTAACTAATATCATTTGAGGGAAACATCAAGTGTAAAAATAATAATAAAATCTTTAGCGATTTATCCTAATTATTATACGACGTTATTTGAGTGTGATAGAATGGTTTAGTAAGAAATTAATAGGCAATTTGGCTAAATTCCTATAATTTTCTTATTTTAAAAAATGCTTTGCATTTGAAGTAGTCATTTATCTTTGACTAATCAATTTTAAAAATATTTTTATCAAGATTTCAAAAGTATTTCTAAAAATTGAATTTACTTTTAATTTCTGAAAATATTCTTCATCTATTTCTTCTTATTTATTCAATATATTATATTATTGAATAATTATAAAATGACATCCAAAATACATACTGGACAAGTAAAAAGAAAACGATCGAAGAATTAAAAAAAAAAAAGGAGAAAAAGAAGAAGAAGAAAGTGTCAATTGGGAATAAGTCCAAGGTTGAGAATATTTGTGGGTGTCCATACTCCATACGATAAAAAAAAGACTTAATTAATTTAGTTGCCACATATAATACTTCAACTGGTCAATGATGGGTCATACTACATTAGAGTCTGTCTACCTATTGATTTGAGTCACCTAATTGACACACTTTAATACTCTCCACATTTTATATTACTTGACCCCTATTAATTTAGCATATCTTTAATTTTGCATATAATAATTACATATTATTTCATAATATATCTTTTATATATTGAATTGTACCATCTCATTTTGAATGACTACAATATTTGGATAGATTGTATCATCTTTTATCGTGACATAATGTAACACATTAACAATTTGAAGGATAAATCTATGAAAAAAGTAGAGTACGAGATAGAACCATTATATAGGATAAATGATAAAATAGGATAATTAAATACTTATGACAAAATGAGAAAGAAAAAAAATGAGTTAACGACGTATCATGTGATCACACCAAATCAGTTGTTACACAAAACGAGATTTTTCATTGTTACCTAGTGATGGACTTAATGATAAGATACAATAAAATTTAAGTAACAATCAAAATAAGCATTGTATTTAAAATAACAACACA
The DNA here is from genome assembly GCA_029582405.1 of Solanum gandarillasii. Classification (NCBI taxonomy): domain Eukaryota; kingdom Viridiplantae; phylum Streptophyta; class Magnoliopsida; order Solanales; family Solanaceae; genus Solanum; species Solanum gandarillasii. Next base: position 1,792 of record JAJONY010016757.1, on the reverse strand, counting down.
ATACAATGGATATATCAACCATCCAAACAAGTAAAGAAAACTTTAATTGGAAATATATTTTATTAAATTAATTTTGTTCATAATGCTATGGAATTCTAAATATATCTACTACTTTATGGAGTTATTTAATATTAAGTATAAAGAAAAAAAATTTATCTTAATTTCATAAATTGAACAAGCTAAGTAAACTGAAAAAACTATTTTGGGAAAAAGGACAAATATATCCCCAAACTTTCGTAAATGATATCTAAATACCCCTCGTTATACTTTTAGAACGTTGATGCCCCTACCGTCTAATTTTTAGAGCGTGTATACCCTTTGGACTAACGGAGGGACACGTGTCACGATCTTAACAGCCTATCCAAAACGTATTTAATTTTTATTTTCAATTAAAAAATCAACCCAAATAATTAAAAATCCACCCAAATAATTTATGAGCCGCTCCGAAATTATAACCAAGTTATCAAGAGATGGAGATCAAGAACTATTCATAAAGCAAAATTCAAAGTTTTCTAAAGCCATGTTAGCATTAAATTCCTTGGAAATGGAAATTCATGCAGGAAAGCTAAGTAATCCTTGAATTGCTAATCAAATGAGGAAGCTTCGGTTTGGTAAGAATACCAGTACCAATTGACACTTGAAAAATGCAGGAAGTGTTCCAAAAGGTTATTGCAGTATGTGATGCTTTCCTTGAGGCTGCTGAATATATTGTTGATTTTCGATTTTACAGATCTATTTTCTTGGCTTTCAGTCCTATAATCTTTATTTTTCAAAATTTCAGTCATCTAAAAGAGTTATTGAGTTTTGTGATTATGAATCCATCGCTGGTTCAATTCGCCGAAGGTCGCTAGTTCGATTTGCCGGAATTGTTGGAGCAGCAGTGAGGGAGAGATGGGTGAGTGGTGGTCAGGTTTCATGGTGGGTGAAGGGTCGCTACCTCACTGATTTCGCTGGAGCGTCGCTAGAGCAAGGGAGGTTGAGTTCGATAGCAATTAGAGGTGGTTTTGTACGTGGAGCTTCGCCGGAGAAGATGGAGTCGTGGCAGTGGTGTTGGGTATTTTAATTTGTTCTTGGGGTGTATGGTTGTTGGAACTAGAAAAGAATGAGAAAATGGGATTTTTGGTTGAGTTTTTAATTATCCAGGTCAGATTATTTAATTGGAAATAAAAATTAAATAATTTTTTGATAGGTTGTTAAGATCGTGACATGTGTCCCTCCGTTAGTCCAAAGGGTATACATGCTTCAAAAATTAGACGATAGGGGCATAAGCGTTCTAAAAGTATAACGAGGGGTATTTAGACATCATTTACGAAAGTTCAAAGGATATATTTGTCCTTTTTCCCAACTATTTTTAATATGACAGCTAGCCAAGTTTGAAACGGATGAAATATATGTTTGTCTCATAATTTTTCAATTGTTTTGGAAATTATTATATATGTACTTGAGCAGAGTAGAGTACAAACTACTCAAACATATATAATATGTATAAAAAAAACTTTGCACAAGTAATTTTTCAACGAATGATGTTCGATTTAATATATTTGATATGGTTTAGCTATCATGCTAATTAGTCCGTGACTTATATGTACGCAAGGATTTGTTTTAATAAATTGACAATGTATAACAAGATAAGGATGGAAAATTATAAGTTAGGTAAATAAATTCAGCAGCCATGAGTGAAGATATTTCTAAGAAATTTCATACATCAATTTCTATTTGATTTGATTTGATGTGTCTAAATTAACCAACCAAATTATGGAAACCAATTTTCCTCCTGTAATTTCTTATTTCC
>JAJONY010016756.1:0-25709 GCA_029582405.1 Solanum gandarillasii | reverse complement strand
TTAAATTATTTAACTATATTAAATTTAAACAATTTAATATGTAGAGAATAAAAATGGAAATATATAGAAACTCAATAAATTTATCATTGTATAGGTGTCAATTGTAAAATTAAATGGACCCCACTATACTCAATGATAGAAGGCATAATATGTAATTTAGTAGAAAAGTGTAGGCTTTTTCTAAAGATTTTAAGAAGGTCCAAATAATAAGGCTAATAGTACAATTTTTTCTATGGAATGCTTATCACTTTGAAAAATTGGAATGACAAAAATATCCTCACTTGTCAATTGAATGACCAATAAGCAACCTTTGAAACTCTCTCTTCTAATATATAGAAAAGTACAACTCCAATAGGCTCTATTATGTTGATTCCATTTGAGGATGAGGTTATATATGTGGCTAACATCCAGGCACAACCTCCGGTAAGAACAACAAGTATATTATTCTATTTAAAAAAAAAAAATTTACAGTAAAAAAATAATATTCGGTATATTGAATTTGAACGGACAAGTATTTAATGTTGAGGTTGAATTGTCCCTTGCAAGTAAGGATCAACGCTTTAGTGTGTTAGCATGCTCAAATTGTAAGCAATTGTTCACGAGATATAACGTGCGAAGGGAAATCTACTGCACAAGTTGTCACCGATCCACACATCTTATTCCTAGGTATATTTGCTCTTCTACAAAATTAATAATAACTAATTAAGATTATTTATTTTGTTTGTTCAAAGAAATAAATGTCTTAACTAACCATTATTTTTTAAAAAATTCATTAATTATCAAAACAAATGTCAATTTGAAGTTACTATTAAGGACACCAACGGTTTTGCAACAACTATTGTTTCGGATGAAATTGCAGAGAAAATTTTGCACCTCACTTCAGAAGAAATTTATGAAATTTGCTTCATGAAGGTACATATTACTTTTTTCTCACCAAATAATCACAAAGAACTTGTTGTGACTTTGTATTTTCCTATAAACTCTGCCCGCTGGCTTGTAACAGTTAAGGGAATCTACGATGAGATGTTCTAACTCACTACTGTCTAAATTAAATGCGCATAATACCATCGCAAGTAGTAATCCTAAAAATATCTACCCAACATTATAGAGTAGCCTATAATCTTATCTTGCGTGTGAAGATATGTAATTATCAATTACTTATATTTAGATTACTAATCATATATGTATGCATGTAGTTAAATTATGGCCAATTACTTTCTTTAATTATGTGAAAAATATACTAACTTTTAAGAGTTTCAACTGAATGAACATATAATCAAGTGAATACACGACTTCCTTAACTTGAAAAAGGATACCATAGCTTTATAGACTTAGAATTCTAGCACAAGAGAATTTGTAATAAAGATTCATTTTGTATCATGTAAGTTGTGAAGACCTTTATAGTCGGAAGAACTTGAGCTCACAACTTTCGAACAATATCTCGTGAGTTCCTTATCAAATAGCATAGAATGTTGTAAATGATGAGGGAATGGAAACTTACCTTCAATAGACAAATATCTCGTGAATTAATTATTAATTACTTATTCTTAGATTACTAATCATATATTTATATGATACATATATATGTGCTTAAACTATGGCCAATCACTTTCTTTAATTACATGAAAAATATACTATCTAACTTCTAAGAGTTTCAAATGAATGTATATACTGTAACTCTATAAGCTTAGAAAGAACATGAGACAATTTGTAATAAACATCTATTTTTATGTATCATGTTAGTTGTAGTAACTTTTATAGTAGGAACATGTGATTCTAGATCATTCCTTAACTATAAAAGAGGTTTTAACTTTACATACTTTGGGTCTATCTCTTACATTATGTCATCAACGTCTCCTTTTATAACATGTTCAGTGTACTCTTTTTATTCAAAATTTCATATCTTAAGTTCGTGTTTCTTTTCTCCAACACCCAACTTATACTTTTTGTTGTCTGTTTACAGTCAACTTTTTTTATAAAAATATTATCATTGTATATACTTTTTTGGCTTTTATCCATCTCACATAGTTACCCATTGGCTAAGAGCTTTGTGCCTAAGCTGTCATGCGCACCTACCACAATAGGCGTGACCATTTTAGAACTGCTACATGTTGGCTCTAATTAGTTGAAAAACCTTTAATATTGAATTTGAGTTCAGATGTAAATACATAAACATAGAGATATTGATTTTCCTTTAAAAACAAATTTAATATTTTTTTTGTGATTCACTTTTCTTTCCTCATCCACTTTTCTTTTTATTTGAAAATTTATGAGCCTTGCATATGCTATTGTTGTTGAACATCTTCTTTTATGGTAAAAATATCCGATCTCTTTCGATTTGTCTGTTCGCTTTATTTTCTTATTATTATATATATAATATATAAAATATTAATGATTTTGTTATTATTAATGAATTTTTTTTTCATTTTTTCAGAAAGAAATATTATCGATCCAAAATGTGGAAGATGAATTGAATGGCAAGAATTCAACATTCAAATGAAAAGGCTATTCACAAAAAAATTGGATGCAACGCAAAAATTATCCATTTTGTCTTACCTGGAGAAACAAGATGTGATTCATAAACCAATGGCATCTACGACAGTCAATGTTACAGATGCGAAAAAGCGCACAATTGAACATCTTAGTTCAGGGGAAAAAGAATATCCAAGCATGTCAAACAAATATAATCCTTCCACCTACAAACATAGCATGGAAATGAAAAATCCTCCCTTGAAAAAGAATTAAAAGGTATTTGAATTATTTTGTACATTATTTAAAACTTCATCTTTGCAATTGACTAATATAAATCAAATTTACTTTTCTTTGTATTTATTTTCTTTGAATTCAATTCAGTCTTTAGACACATTATCTTTGATTGTTTTGAATTGTAGTTGGAACACTTTTGTTGTGGTTCTTCAAACATTCACTTTTTGCACTCTTTTGCTTCTGCCACTGAAAGCCGTATTTTGCAAGCTTTTGATGTTGCTATGTGGATGCCTTAGGTTCCGGTTCTTTTGTGGAAATTGAAAATATTTTCTCATGTGATTGCAGGTTAGTTAAAAGTTATCTTTTTACAGATACTCCATTTATCAACTTAAATGAAAATATATTCTTTCTGGTGTTATAATTATTGTTATCGCTGAAGACTATTGTGTTCATTTTTAGTTCCTATAAAAGATGATGTAACTTTCCTCTATTGATCTTGTTGGAATAACCACCTTAAACTGATAGAATCAAATATTTCTTGTGTAAATCTGTCTAAATTAAAAATAACAAGATATAATTAATCCTCTTATATCTGTATTATAATTTAAATCTTTCAACCATAGAAACACTTTGATTATCCTTGATTAATGTTTAGTCCATGATTTCACATTATCTATCTACAAAAAGATGATGAGAATAATCCTGTCTACTATATGCAATGCTTGGGAAAGCTTTATGCTAATTCTGGATGAGACTTAGTACTATATACCCTGCACAAGTTATGTTATTTTATATTTTCCTTGTGATGAACCCTATATAGTTATGCTCACTCTCCCTACCCTCCAAATCAGTGCTATCCGCATGTGATTTGAAAAGCATGCACATTTTTATGGTTTCTATTGCTTGATTATTTCTCAAGACTATATAAACTTTAGGAATTCTTATACTTTTTCATCACATTTTATTTTTGCATCATACTATATTTCCTTTGTGTATATGTGTTAAAATTTTGCTTGAGTTACTCGGTTTATACCTCTTCATGGTTGGTCGATACTTGAGATTCTTACACTCACGATCATATGTCCATACAGTCTCTGCTCAAGATCTACATGTGAAACTCTTGAACTGAATTTCTCCAAGACAAGTTTAAACATAAATTAAAGAAATTTCATAATTTTTTGTCCAGATTGATTAATTCTTTGACATTACCGTCACAATTTTGAATCAATTTCTTTATGAATAATGCTCCTTTAATCTTATATATAATATAGTTTGAGTTGTATCTTATGGATTACCAAGATTTTCTTCGCATATATGGGTTAAAATCTTGGATGAGTATTGTCATTTTTTAGGCCTATTGAGCTTTGTTCAAGTTTGTTTGGTCATATTGTCACTGTGCTTGCTTAACTATTTTTTTCAATCTTTTACTATAATATTAATCTTTAACTTAGATCTCTTTTCATACATTTGTAATTCATGCTTAAAGTTCTAAACATTTGGCTTTGTTATTTTCTTTCACTGCTTCTCATCATGCTCTTTCTATGCTGTATAAGTTATGTGATTCTGTGCTGACATTTAATCCCTCAATTTTAATGTAACAGGTAATTTTGATCAAACATGATCCAGAAGATTCAAGCATGAAAGATGCATATGTTTTTGTCTAATTTAAAATAGTATGTAAATGTATGTAATTAGCACTCCCACAAAAGCAAATGTTAAACTATGTAAGTATCTCACTTCAACATTTAGTATAACATTCACATGAATATATAATGAACAAATTTGGCAGCTATAATGTGTTTAAATTAGTTATTTTTCTCATTGAAATATATATTTTGTTTGTTTAATATGCAACTCATTAATTTTAGATCCATTATAAATACGCCACTACTTTTCTAGATTTGATATCCTATTGTTTGAAATTGAAATGTACAGGGAAAGTAGCCACAATGTTTTATAGCTAACATGTATTCGTATGTATGGAACTAATTCCCAAGTGGGTTTTAGTATTGAAGGGGATTTTCACCTTGGTTAAGCAATCTTGGTGAAATGTATTGTCTTGGTACTGTATAATTTTGTGTTTTGTTGCAAACCCCTTTTACTCTACTGGGGAAAATCAATGAATCCCAGATAAAGTTTGAGTCTTTTTGATGTTTTCATCAAACTGTTATACCTTTGGCATGAGAATCAAAGTTAATTATAGCAAGTTGTTTTAGGTAGTATTCTTGATTCTCGCTTGTATCTTATTTCATGCAGATTTTTTAATTGTGCAGACTAAGAAATATAATTCATTAAAATGATGGACATTGTCTTTTTTGAAATTACAATTATTTAAAAAATTTTTTTACTATGTTCGATCTCAAATATATTTCATAGGTAAATCAAACGGAAGTAAAATTGTGATCAAATTTTAAATGTTGGGCCCGTGCGTAGCACGGGCAACACTCATCTAGTAGTAGATGGAAATATAATGCAGTGTTCGTCTATGCTTGTTCGCTTATTAAATATGGTAATCTGATATGATGATCCATAATTGTGTATCCCATATTCCCATTGTATAGTCATGTAGGACAGCTATTTATATAGCATCAATATACAAGGTGATAGATGGGTGCATAAAATATATACATAAATTGATTATATATTGAATATACAAAGTATGTACACTTTATATACACCTTTCTCCTTGCTTCAAAATTTAAAGACAACTTAGAACCACATACAAATATAGAAGAAAGAAAATAGGGAAAAGGGTCTGAAAAATACTTTAACTTTGGCCGAAATTGTTGTTACGATACCAAACTTTATAGAGGACCTTTTACCCCTGCACTATTTAATAGTGTATTTTAAATGTATATATGTGCCCACGTAGACACATTACTATTTATAATTATGCAATATTTTTTATGTTCACGTGGGCACATATATATCTTTAAAATATACTATTAAATAGTGCAGGGGGTAAAAAGTCTTTTCCAAAATTTGGTATCGTTACAACAATTTCGATCAAAGTTCAGATATATTTCAGGCCTTTTTCCCAAGAAAATATATTCCTTACAAACTTAGAATCCGTTTTTAAGTTTTTGTCAAAAGCGTACCAATAATATGGCCTACTATTGAAAAATAAACTCGCCCCCTAAAACTAATTAATAAGACATTTTTTTTGAAGAAACAGGGGCCGACGATTATATTTTTTGTTCTGTTTCCTACTTTAATGATAAAAAAAAAAGAAAAAAAAAAGAGCTAATACAATTTATTCCAAAATACAAGTTAATATCTTATTAAACATTATGCAAACTATAGTTATAACATATAAATATGATTTGCTATGGAGCGCAATTATGCAAACTATAGTTATAACATACAAATCTGATTTTTATGTTTGCTATATGTGAACGTCGCTCTTTATTAAGCATTATTGAAGTAGCAAAAAAACCTTCCTGTGTCGTATTAGAGCTTCCGCTCAAAAATCCCCAATTTACCAGAAGATATTCTCAACTGTATCGTATTAGAGTTTCCTATAAAATCTCTTTCACGATTCAAAAGTTGCTGCAAATCATGGGAATGACACTGACTTCATCAAGTCCTATCTACATAAATCATCTGTCGTCAAAAAATTGTCTTCCTTAATGTCAATCCTCAAGGAGGAACACTGCAATACAAAATCGTGTTAATTAGTGGTGATTCAAAATTTGTGTATCTGGACGAGCTCGGATTCTGTTATAACTATAAATATATTGAATTGCTTTCATGCAGTGGCTTGGTGTTTATGATGGCTATAATATGACATTACAGAATCTTGTAGTTGGAAAATACAAACTCATTCCAAATTCTCTTCTCATCTCCAGTATTTGGTTTTGCTTATGATTTTGTGGCCGAAGATTACAAAGTTTACGATAGTCTAAGGCATCCACGTTACTTTGTTTGTTGAAGTATACTCGGTTAAAAATCAATGTTGGATAACAATTCACAATACTTTTCCTGTTTCTCCTGATGATTCTTCTCACCGGTACCTATACAATAATTGCAAATAACTTGCGATCTTTGAGAGTTTGCAGAACAACTCTCAAATGACTCGCATGTTCTTCCTCATTCCTAGAGTAAATGAGGATATCATCAATAAAGACGATAACGAACAAGTCCAAGTACTGCTTGAACACTCTGTTCATCAAATCCATGAAAGTTGCAGGAGCAGTGGTTAGTCCAAATGACATGACTACAAATTCATAATGACTATACTGAGTTCTGAAGGCTGTCTTCGGAATGTCACTATCTCTGACTCTGAGCTGATGATAACCGAATCTCAGGTCTATCTTTGAGAAATGGCTAGCACCCTGAAGTTGATCAAACAAGTCATCAATCCTGAGGATGGGATACTTATTCTTGATTCTGACCTTGTTCAACTACCTATAGTCAATGCACATTCTGATAGAACCATCTTTCTTCTTCACGAACAACATTGGTGCACCCCATGGCGAAATACTAGGTCTGATGAAGCCCTTATTTAGAAGGTCTTTCAACTACTCTTTCAATTCCTTAAGCTCTGTTGGAGCCATTCTGTAAGGAGGAATAGAAATAGGCTGGGTATCTGGAAGGAGATCAATTCCAAAGTTGATTTCCCTTTTGGGAGGAACTCCGGGAAGATCTTCTGGAAACTCACTGACTATAGGAACTGACTCAAGAGTTGGTCTCCATAAACCATGTATCCATCATAGGTAGAAAAGGGTCATACTTTTTAGATGAATCATTTTCGCATAGACTAGTGGATCCACTTAGTAATTTACGTCCTATACCCCTGGCAGGGTATAGGATGTGCTAGCAGCGTGAGAGAGATCGCTGCATCATCACAATAGTTCTTATGTGATGGTTGTCGGTTAGAGAAACTCTCACAACAGTACTTTGTATTTTTATATACATCAATTTATTTGTATTTTTACGTACATCTCAGAGTTATTTGTATCTTTGCATACTCACAGAGTTGGCATCATGTTTTAAACAACTTTTCTTTATATTGCACTTGTTTTAAAATGATTTATATTGAAATGAGTTCAGTTATGTTGAGTTGAGTTGAGCCAGGTAAGTTCTTTAGTTCCTTTCAGATTCTTTTCAAGCCTATGTTGTGTTTAGCATTCCAACTCGCATACTCGTACATTCAATGTACTGATGCTAGTTGGCTTGCATCGTATTATTATGCAGACGCACGTAACTAGGATCGGCATCTAGCGCATCGTTGATCCAGTGAGCAGTTCAAAGTCTATTGGTGAGCCTCTTTGCATTCCAGAGGATCCCTTTGTTTACTTTCAGTATTAGATAGTTCATTAGGATGTCATGGGCTAGTCCCGACACCCATCTCAGTTGTTTTAGAGGCTTTATAAATAGTCAGTCAGATGTTAGTTCATTCGTCATCATTTTACTATTGACTTATGTTCAGATTTATGTTGCCATTTTGGCTAAGTTAAATGTTTATTTTCAAAACATTATGAGTTTAGTTTTGAGACAGTTAAGTTGTTTAGCATTTGAATTCCTTTCTTATTGCATATAGTCTTCCGTTGAGTAAATAAGCCAGTCTAAGGGTTCGCTTAGGGCCAACAATGGTTCTTGAGTGCTGACTACATCCAGGGTGTAGGCTCGGGGAGTGACAAACTTGGTATTAGATCCCTGAGTTCAAGAGTCCTAGGGAGTCTATGAAGCCATGTCTATAGAGTCCTATTTATCGGTGTGAAGCGCGCCACATCTATAATTAGGAGGTGACAACAATTACGAAAATTTCTCTCTTCTTTCACACTCATTTCGTGCGTTAGAGTTTGATCCCTAAAAAAAGTTTCCCTCTAATTCGTGCTGGCGCGTGTTTCCAGATAATCATGCCTCCAAGAAGAGTAGTCAGAGGTCGTCCTGCTAGGAGAAATATCGAGGAGCAAGGGGTACCTAATGCACTAGAAATGCAACCCTAAGGAGAGGTCACCAAGGTTGAATTCCGTGAAGCTATTCAGATGTTAAGCCAAGTTACAACCTATCAAGTTGGACAGAGAGATAATCGACAGGAAGTGACTGATACTTTAAGGATCCATAAGCTTTTAAGGATGAACCCACCAAGCTTCATATGTTCAAGTGTCACTCAGGATCCTGAGAACTTAATTGAGGAGCTGAAAAGGGTATTTGATGTGATGCATGTTGCTGATGCGGAGAGGGTGGAACTAGCTGCATACCAAATGAAGGGTGTCACTAGAATCTGGTTTGACTAATGGAAAAGGAATAGGGCTGAGGATGCGCCAATAATGAGTTGGGTTGTGTTTGAGAATTCTCTCATAGGGCGTTTCTTTCCCCCTGAGTTGCGAGAGGCAAAGATAAGAGAGTTTCTCACCCTTAATCCAGAGTCTATGAGAGTTCATGAGTACAGTTTGAAGTTCACCCAACTTTCCCGCTATTCTCCGGAGATGGTTACTGACATGAGAAGTAGGATAAATTTATTTGTTGCTGGGTCATCTCATCAGTCAAGCAAGGAAGGCATGACAACTATGCTGATAGGGGATATGGACCTAGCAAGGCTTATGATCCATGTACAACAAGTTGACGAGGATAAACTGAAGGATATAGAAGAGTTTAAGAATAAGAGGGCTAAAACATCAGGGAACGAGTTCAGGCAGCAAAAGAGTAGTGCGAACCGGTCTTCCTTCCAATAGAAACCGAAGGGACCAGCCCCATCATCTGCTAGTGCACCTGCACCTAACAACAAAGGTAAGTATAATAGTCAAAATTCCCAGAGTTTTAGAGCTAAACCTGCCTATTCTCAAGGCAGTATTGCACAAAGGGGTAGTAAGCCTCCTGCATGTACTAAGTGTGGTAGGAACCACTCATGGATGTGTCGTGATGGCTCCACTCATTGTTTCAAGTGTGGTCAGAACGATCATTTTATGAGGAAGTGTCCTGAGAACAGGCAGGGAAATGGTAATGGGGGCAATAGAGCCCAGTCTTCTTCAGTTGCTCCACCAGATAGGGGTTTACCTAGAGGGGCTACTTCTGGTACTGGCGGAGGAACATACCGCTTGTATGTTATCAATAGTCGCCAAGAGCAAGAGGATTCACCAGATGTTATCATTGGTATGATTCAAGTCTTTGACTTTACTGTTTATGCTTTGTTAGACCCATGAGTGAGTTTACCTTTTGTAACTCCTTATGTTGCTATGAATTTTGATATTATTCCAGAACAACTTAGTGAACCATTCAGTGTTTCTACTCCTGTTGGTGATTCTATTCTAGCAGAAAGAGTTTATCGTGATTGTTCCGTTTCCATTAATCACAAGAGTACCATGGTATATTTTGATGTCATTCTAGGTATGGACTGACTTCATGCCTATTGTGCTTCAGCTGATTGTAGAACTCGAGTTGTAAAGTTTCAGTTTCCAAATGAGCAAGTCTTAGAGTGGAAAAATAGTTCAGCAGTGCCTAAGGGTCATTTTATTCCTCACCTTAAGGCAATGAAGTTAGTTTCTAAGGGGTGTGTTTATCACTTAGTCCGAGTTAATGACTCTAGTGTTGAGATACCTCATATTCAGTCTGTTTCAGTAGTAAGAGAGTTCCTAGAAGTCTTTCCAAACGATCTACTCAGAGTCCCTCCTGAGATAGAAATAGACTTCGGTATAGACCTTCTTCTAGATACTCGTCCTATATCTATTCCGCCATATAGAATGGCACCAGCAGAGTTGAAAGAGTTATAAGAGCAGTTGAAAGTAAGGGAATGTGATATTCCAAAGACAACATTTAGGACCCGTTAAGGTCATTATGAGTTTCTGGTCATATTGTTTGGTTTGACTAATGCACCAGCAGCATTCATGGACCTTACAAATAGAGTCTTCAAACCTTATTTAGATATGTTTGTTATAGTCGTCATTGATGACATACTAATCTATTCAAGGAATGAAGAAAATCATGCTAGCCATCTCCGAATAGCTCTTCATACTTTGAAAGATAGGAAGTTGTATGCCAAGTTCTCTAAGTGTGAGTTTTGGCTTGAGTCTGTGGCATTCTTGGGCCACATAGTTTTCGGTGATGGAATTATAGTTGACACTCAGAAGATAGAGGCAGTGCAAAACTGGCCTACACCCACATCTCCAACGGATATTAGGAGTTTCTTGGGGTTGGTTGACTATTATAGAAGGTTCGTCGAAGGGTTCTCGTCTATTTCGTCTCCTTTGACCAAGTTGACTTAAAAGACAGTGAAGTATCAATGGTCTGAAGCTTGTGAGAAAAGCTTTCAGGAATTGAGAAAGAGGTTAACTACTCCCCCAATTTTGACCTTACCGAAAGGTACTCAAGGTTTTGTGGTGTATTGTGTTGCATCTATAGTTAGTTTGGGTTGTGTATTAACGCAGAATGACAAAGTTATAGCTTATGCCTCAGATAGTTGAAAGTTCATGAGAAGAACTATCCAACACATGACTTAGAGTTGGTTGCCGTAGTATTTGCTTTGAAAATATGGCGTCATTATCTTTATGGTGTGCATGTGGATGTGTTCACCGATCATAAGACCCTTCAATATGTGTTTAGTCAGAAAGAGCTTAATCTCAGACAAAGGAGGTGGCTAGAATTACTCAAGGGTTATGACATGAGTATTCTTTACCACCCAAGTAAGGCTAATGTTGTTACTAATGCCTTAAGCAGGTTGTCTATGGGTAGTACCGCCCATGTTGAGGAAGATAAGAAAGAGTTAGCAAAAGATGTGCATAGACTTGCACGATTATGAGTTCTACTAATGGATTCCACAGAAGGAGGAGTGGTGCTGATGAATGGGACTGAATCATCATTAGTGTCAGTAGTAAAAGGAAAGCACGACAAAGATCCTTTATTGCTTGAATTAAAAGCAAGTGTTCATAAGCAAAAAGTGATGGCTTTTGAATAAGGGGGAGATAGTGGTTTGAGGTATCAAGGTGGATTGTGTGATTGGGTGTACTTGAAAGTTTCACGCATGAAGGGAGTTATGAGGTTTGGGTAAGAAGGGGAAACTTAGCCCCCAGTATGTTGGTCCTTACAGAATTTCCGAAAGGATTGGCAAGGTAGCTTATGAATTGGAGTTACCACAAGAGTTAACAGCGGTTCATCCGGTATTCCATGTCTCCATGTTGAAGGAGTGTATGAGAGATCCTTCACTTATCATACCAACCGAAGATATTGGTATCAAGGATAGCTTGTCTTGTGAGGAAATTCATGTTTAGATTCTAGATTGCCAAGTTCGCAAATTGAGAACAAAAGAGGAAGCATCAGTCTAAGTGTTGCATAAAAGAACCCGTAGAGTTTAGAGGGTTTATAGCCGAAAAACAAATTTCGTCGAACGAAATCTGACATTAGTGGCACGTCGCGGAGCTGGTTCCCAGTTTTGGGAATTTTCATTTGGCATCGCAGAGCCATCATGGAGTATTCTGCCTCAATAGTCATTTTTGAAACTAAAAATTAAATATGTCTCTGCATCGCGGATCCACCCTCAAATATTGATTTTTGGTCTTTTTCTCATGTTTAGCTATCTAAATTCATTCCTAAACATCATGAGATTTTTCCTATCACAAATGACGATCCTTGAATCCATAATTCAATTTAAGGATCAGTTAGGAGTCAAGTCAATAGAAGTCAAGAGTTAAGTTAAGAGAAGTTCATAAAGTTTCTTTTTTTAAAAGTCTTTTATAAACGTTTTAACTTTGTTTAAAGACTTAAGTTTTGAGTTGAGTAAAGAGTAAAGAGTAAAACTTGAAGTTCATTTCTTCAAAAGTATATGGGGACTATGTATTCCCAAATGGTTTAAAATGTTTTTACATTTAAACAAGAAAGGAAAACCTTGATTTCCAAAGAGCCTTTGAGCTTGTTCTCAGAAAATAGTAAGTGCTTTCATAATTAAGCAAGAGGGGAGACATTGATTTCCAAGATAGCCTTTGAGCTAAGTTTTGAGCAATTATCTCAAATCACAGAAAGAAGTATGTTTAAAACATAAAGAGCTAGTATCATATTTTGGGAGTAGTATTGAGCACTGATTTGGGGACAAGCTTGAGTTCGGATAACTCACGTCTCTATAAACCATGTAGCCATCATGGGTAGAAAAGGGTCATACTTTTTAGATGAATCATTTTCGCATAGACTAGTGGATCCACTTAGTAATTTAGGTCCTATACCCCTGGCAGGGTATAGGATGCACTGGCAGCGTGAGGGAGATCGATCTATCATCACAATAGCTCTTATGTGATGGTTGTCGGTTAGAGAAACTCCCACATCAGTACTTTGTATTTTTATATACATCAGTTTATTTGTATTTTTACATACATCTCAGAGTTATTTGTATCTTTGCATACACACAAAGTTGACATCATATTTTAAACAACTTTTCTTTATCTTGCACATGTTTTAAATTGCTTTATATTGAAATGAGTTCAGTTATGTTGAGTTGAGATGAGCCATGTAAGTTCTTCAGTTCCTTTCAGATTCTTTTCAAGCCTATGTTGTGCTTAGCATTCGAATTTGCATACTCGTACATTCAATGTACTGATGCCAGTTGGCCTGCATTGTATTATGATGCAGACGCAGGTAACTAGGATCGATATCCAGCGCATCGTTGATCCAGTGAACAGTTCAGAGTCTGTTGGCGAGCCTCTTTGCATTCCAGAGGAACCCTTTGTTTACTTTTAGTATTAGATAGTTCATTAGGATGTCATGGGCCTATCCCATAATCTATCTCAGTCGTTTTAGTGGCTTTATATATAGTCAGTCAGATGTTAGTTCATTCGTCATCATTTTGCTATTGTCTTATGTTCAGATTTGAGTTGCCATTTTGGCTAAGTTAAATGTTTATTTTCAAAACATTATGAGTTTAGTTTTGAGACAATTAAGTTATTTAGCATTTGAATTCCTTTCTTATTGCATATAGTCTTCCGCTGAGTAAGTAAGCCGAGCCAAGGGTTTGCTTGGGGCCAACAATGGTTCTCGAGTGTCGGCCACATCTAGGGTGTAGGCTCGGGGAGTGTCAAAATGTGAATAAGTTATCCTCCAAATTTGTTCAAACATTTGATAAATTATTAAACTTAAGCAATCTCAATTATCTAAAACTTCTGATTCCTTAGTAAAGTTCAATGATTTTTGTTACTACAAATTACAAAACCCAGTTAAGTAAATTTCAATGATATATGTATAAGAACTGAATAATTTTATGCTGTAAGAAATAATCTAGTAAAAATAAAATAAAATAAAACCTATGTTATTACGTGTGAAATCTGAAGTATTCTATTTTTTCAAGTTTTATACTTGAATTATTAGGTATGAGGGTTTCCTGCCTAAATTGTGATCAACTATTTGTCAAAACGTACCTTAGATCATCTATATGTTGTTCCCTTATTCTATCTGAAATAACACCACCATTAAAATAGGAAAATTGAACAATTGTCAAAATCCATAAACATGTCTTTCGAGACGCCTTTCTCCGAATGTTTCTTCTAGTATTCAATCACTTTAATTTGGTCATTGTTTTTCTATGGACACTAGGCAGGGGAATGACGTTTGAAGCACAATCGTCTTCAATCATATTCTTGATAGCTTGGGACCTTACGGCTATCGCCTCGTCTAGTACAAATACCTTACCATCGCAAGTCTTTAGAGTTAAGAATTTTGTTAAAGAAGACATGATGATAAAAATATATTTGAATAAGAGATGTTAATTTATTTTTGTTGAGAATATTATTGAAAGGAGATTTGAATGACTATAATGTCTGAGAGGTTTGAAGGGCTTAATTTATAGAGCATTAGGTTTTCACTGTTCTAGTTGAAGTAGGAAGTCAAAATCGGGAAAAAAAAGTTCATGGGAATATTTATGGAGACTACTGCTTAAAAACAAAAAATATCTTGTAATTGGAGTTAATGAATGTTTGAAAAATCCAATCTTTATCACTCAGAACATATGTAACAGATAGGAAGATGGTGATAGGTACAAGAAAGCTTTTGTTGTGTATCTTCTTGTAAAAGCTGAAGTTATTACAACTTTGGAGAATGGTGTTTGAATAGTTGTAGACACATATTTAAGCTATCACTAAGTTTTCTTTTTCTATACCTTAAACAAGAGGAAAATTAAGACTCTACCAAATTTTCTCAAATAATATAACTAGCTTTAATTTCTTTCTAACTAACCTTCGTATTCATGATTTTTTCAAAAGACATGTAAAGAGAAAAGTATATCACACCCCGAACCTACACCCTGGGCGGGACTGGCACTCGGAGACCATTTCTGGCCCCAAGCGAACCCTTGGTCTGGCTTACTTAACTCAGCGGAAGACTTAACTCAATGAAACGGTCTCAAATAATAACTTAAAGAATAAGAAGTTAGCCAAAATGATACTTAAGTCTTAAACAACATCCAAAAGATAAAGAAAGACATCTTAACTAATAACTATCTCACTGTCTATGAAGCCTCTAAAATACTGAGATGGATGTTGGGACAAACCCCACAACATCCTAATAAATGAAAGACTGAAAGCGAATAAAAGAGTCCCCCGGAATGCAAAGAGGCTCACCACTAACTCTGAACTACTCAACTGGATCAACGAGGTGTTGGATGCTGATCCTGGTTACCTGCGTCTGCATCATAACAAGATGCAAGCCAACTGGCATCAGTACATTGAATATACGAGTATGTGAGTTGGAATGCTAAACCACACATAGGCTATAAGGAATCTGAAAGAAACTGAATAACTTACCTGGCTCACTCAACTCAACTTGCCTGACTCAATTCAATATAAAGCAATTTAAAGCAAGTGCAATATAAAGAAAAACTGTTTAAAACATGCTATAAACTGTGTGTGTATGCAAAGATACAATAAATCTGAGATGTATGTAGAAATACAAATGAACTGATGTATATAGAAATACAATTACTGTTGTGGAAGTTTCTCTAACCGACAACCATGACATAAGAGCTATAGTGATGATACAGTGATCAACCTCACGCTGCCAGTGCATCCTATACCCGGCCAAAGGTATAGAACCTGAACTACCTAATGGATCCACTAGTCTAATTTGAAAAGGATTCATCTAAAAAGTATGAACCTCTTCTACCCATGATGGCTACATGGTTCTATGGGGGATGTGGGTTCTTTGAACGCTCCCCCAATTCGGTGCACAATACTACTCCCAAAAATGTGTACTAGCTCTTATGTTTTTAAAACATATTTCCTCTGTGATTTGAGATTAGTGCTCAAAACTTAGCTGAAAGGCTATCTTGGAAATCTATGTTTCCCTGCTTACTTCATTTAGAAAGCTATTACTCTTTTCTGAAAACTAGCCCGAAGGCTCTTTGGAAATCTCAGTTTCCGTTCTTATTTAAATGTGAAAACATTTTAAATCTCTTTGGGAATACTTAGTCCCCATATACTTTTAAAGACATGAACTTCAAACTTTACTCTTTAATCTATACTCAATTTGAACTTTAAGTCTTCAAAACAAAGTGAAAACATTTGGAAAAGACTTTTGGAAAACTCTAAGAATTCATCTTGACTTGACTCTTACTTCTCTTGACTTTGGTCTTAACTTTCCTTGAATTGATTATGGATTCAAGGTTCATTATCTCATGTTTAGGCATGATTTCATGATGTTTAGATGTATTTTATAATGTTAGAATCGACTAAGAAACATAGGTACATAACTTAGGAACACGTACGAGAACGTGGGGAACGAATGGGGAAAACTGGCGTCCCTGACGCTCTGAGAGGCGTGGGGCGCCAGGCCCCAAACCTCAGAGAGCTGGGTGGGGCACTTTGGCTGGGGCGACGTGCCAGAGGCCAAATCTCAGAGAACATTTTGGGGCGCTCTGAGAGGCGCGACGCCCCAACCCCTGTACCCAGGTGTTCTCGACTTTTCTCCTCCGTTTTTCATCTCTAAACCCTCCAAACTTCCATGATACTTTCCCCAAACCCCTAGGATCAATTGTACCCAATATACAACCAATATAACTCGTAAAATAACCCGGAAACATGAATCAATTCAACACTAGGCATTCAACAATCAACCCACAAGAATTCAACAATGTTCTTCAAGAACTTCAATTTCTTAACATTCAAACAACTACAATTTCGCTGAATTGAAACAAGTTAGTGTGTGGGTGAACTAACCCAACACAAAAGAAATCTCACATACCTTAATAGGGATCACCCCCGACGAATTCCACTCACAAATCTTGAATGATCTTGGCTAATTCTTGCCTTCTTCTCCCGTTCTTTCTTTCTTTCTCTCTTCTCCAAGCCCTAAGCGTATTCTAACTTTTCAAAACTGAATGAAGTTCTGTTTTTACCCCTATAAATCCCTAAAAACTAATTAGGAAATTAATTAGGGAAAAGATTACTTTGCCCTTCCCTAAATCCAGATTGAAACTTTCCTCGATCCAACAGCCCAACTTTCAGAAGGCATATCTCACTCATACAATGTCGAAATTGTGCAATATTGGTGGCGTTGGAAAGATATCTCCAAGGGATTTCCAAACATATCAAGAGATGCTCCTAAATCCTTCTGAGCTAGGAGTTATGGCCGTTTGAAAATGGCCAAAACTCACTTTCTTAACTTAGACAAAATTTCCAAATTTCCTTATTCTTTCCAAAAATCAATATTTTCATATTTTAAACTTTTTATAGTCGTTTCTAGGTGCGAGATGTTACAATATCTCCCCCTTGGGAACATTCTTCCTCGAATGAGTTTTATTTCACTAAGATAAGGGTAGCAACATCAAGTTCAACACTCAACAAGCAAAAGCAGGTAACAACATGCATACTGATAATTTAGCTAGTACTAAGAAGAGGATTAGTACCTTGATCTGAATTTTCTCCGGATTCAAAGAGATGTGGATATCTCTTCTTCATATCCTCTTCTGCTTCCCAAGTAGCTTCTTCAACAAATTGGTTCCTCCAAAGGACTTTGACTAATGCGACCTTCTTTGTTCTCAACTTGCGAACTTGGCGATCTAAAATCTGGACCGAAATCTTCTCATAAGATAAATTATCCTTAATCCCAACATTTTCAGTTTGAACTATCAATGAAGGATCTCCCATGCACTTCTTCAACATAGAAATGTGAAATACCGGATGAACTGCCGCTAATTCCTATGGTAGCTCCAACTCGTAAGCTACACTGCCAATCCTCTTAGCTATGCGATAAAGTCCAATATACCGAGGACTGAGCTACCCCTTCTTACCAAACCTCATAACACCCTTCATGGGTGAAACTTTCAAATATACCTAATCATCTACTTCGAACTCTAAAGCCCTTCTCCTAACATCAGTGTAGGATTTCTAACGACTCTGTGTTATTTTCAATCTCTCTTGAATTACTCTCACTTTCTCCATAGCTTGATGAACTAAATCTGGTCCTAGCAACCCTGCTTCACCAACTTCAAACCATCCAATAGGAGATCTGTATCTTCTCCCATAAAGAGCTTCATATGGAGCCATCTGGATGCTAGAATGATAACTGTTGTTGTAAGTGAATTCAATGAGAGGTAGGTGATCATCCCAATTACCCTTGAAATCAATCATGCAAGCTCTCAACATATCTTCTAAGGTATGAATAGTGCGCTCTACTTGCCCGTCAGTTTGAGGATGAAAGGCAGTGCTCAAGTTCACCTTTGAGCCTAAACCTTTATGGAAAGATTTCCAAAATTGTGCAGTAAATTGTGCACCTCTATCTGAAATAATGGAGATTGGAACTCCATGAAATCTTACCACCTCCTGAATATAAAGCCTAGCATAATCTTCTGCTGAGTTGGTAGTCTTCACCGGCAAAAAGTGGGCTGATTTTGTCATTCTGTCGACAATCACCCAAATATAATCATGTTGTCTGCGAGACCTTGGTAACCCTGTGATGAAGTCCTTATTAATCATCTCCCACTTCCATTCTGGAAGTTCTATATTTTGAGCCAAACCACCAAGCCGTTGGTGCTCTACTTTCACTTGTTGGCAATTTGGAAACTTAGCAACAAATTCAGCAATGTCCTTCTTCATACCATTCCACCAATATACTTCTCTCAAATCACGGTACATTTTGGTGGAACCCGGATGGATGGAATATCTGGAGCTATGAGCTTCCTCCATGATTCTCCCTTGGAGTTCATCCACCATTGGTACACACAATCTACCTTAGTATATCAACACACCATCTCCCTCTTGTTCAAAAACTAATACCCTTTGCTTTTGAACATTTGCCTTCAAGTCAAGCAAAATGGGGTCTTGGTCTTGCTTTTCCTTCACTTCTGACAGTAATGATGATTCTGCCCCATTCGTTACCATTATTCCTCCTTCTGTGGAATCCATAAGTCTGACTCCCAGGCGTGCAAGTCTGTGCACATCTTTGGCTAACACCCTCTTTTCTTCCTCAACATGGGTGGTACTACCCATAGATAACCTGCTTAAAGCATCAGCAACCACATTAGCCTTACCTGGGTGGTAAAGAATACTCATGTCATAATCCTTGAGTAATTCCAACCACCCCATTTGTCTGAGATTGAGCTCTTTCTGAGTGAACACATATTGCAAGCTCTTGTGATCAGTGAATATATCAACATGAACACCATACAAGTAGAGCCGCCAAATCTTCAAGGCAAAAACTACCGCAGCCAACTCAAAGTCATGAGTTGGATAATTCTTCTCATGAACCTTCAACTGTCTGGAGGCATAGGCTATCACCTTGCATCACAGTACACCCAAACCCACTCTGGATGCATCACAGTACACCACAAAACCTTGAGTACCCTCTGGTAAAGTCAAAACTGGGGCGCTCGTCAATCTCTTCTTCAATTCCTGAAAACTTTTCTCACAAGCTTCAGACCATTGAAACTTCACTGTTTTCTGAGTCAACTTCGTCAAAGGAGACGAAATGGACGAGAAACCCTCAACAAATCTCCTATAATAGCCAGCCAAGCCCAAGAAACTCCTAATATCAGTTGGAGATGTGGGTCTAGGCCAATTCTGCACTGCCTCAATTTTCTAAGTATCAACTCTAATACCATCACCAAAAATAATATGGTCCAAGAATGCCACAGACTCAAGCTAAAACTCACACTTAGAGAACTTGGCATACAACTCTCTATCCTTCAAGGTCTGAAGAACTATTCTGAGATGACTATCATGATATTCTTCATTCCTTGAATAGATTAGTATGTCATCAATGAAGACGATAACAAACATATCTAAATAAGGTTTGAAGACCCTGTTCATAAGATCCATGAACGTTGTTGGTGCATTGGTCAAACCAAAGGACATGACCAAGAACTCATAATGACCATATCTAGTCCTGAATGTTGTCTTTGGAATGTCACATTCCCTAACTTTCAACTGATGGTAGCCTAATCTGAGGTCAATTTTCAAAAAACAGGTGGCACCCTAAAGTTGATCAAATAAATCATCTATCCTTGGAAGAGGATACTTATTCTTGATGGTAACCTTATTTAATTGACGGTAATCTATATACATCCTAAGGGAACTATCTTTCTTTCTCACAAACAAGACCGGAGAGCTCCAAAGTGAGACACTTGGTCGAATGAAACCCTTATCTAATAGATCTTTTAATTGCTCTTTCAACTCTGCTGGTGCCATTCTGTATGGCGGAATAGAGATAGGATGAGTATCTGGAATGATGTCTATGCCGAAGTCTATTTCTCTCTCAGGAGGGACTCCTGGTAGATCATCAGGAAAAACTTCTGGAAACTCTCTTACTATAGGAACTGACTGAATGGGATGTACCTCAGCACTTGAGTCATTAACTCGGACTAAGTGATAGACACAACCCTTTGAAACTAACTTTCTTGCCTTATGGTACGAAATGAAACGACCCTTAGGCACTGCTGAACTACTACTCCGCTCTATAACTGGCTCATTAGGAATCTGAAACTTGACAACTCGAGTTCTGCAATCTATGGAGGCATACCAGGCATGAAGCCAGTCCATACCAAGAATGACATCAAAGTCTACCATGTCTAACTCAATTAAATCAGCCATGGTACCCTTGTGATTGACGGAAACGGGACAATCACGATAGACTCTCTCTGCTAGAATAGACTCACCAACAGGTGTGGAAACACTAAATGGTTCACTAAGTTTCTCAGGAAGAATTTCAAACTTATTCGCAACATAAGGAGTTACAAAAGACAAACTTGCTCCTGGGTCTAGCAAAGCATAAACACCAAAAGTAAACACTTTGCTCATACCAGTGACAACATCTGGAGGGTTCTCTTGCTCTTGGTGACTGGTGATTGCGTAGAGACAGTTTGTTCCTCCGCTAGTACCAGAAGTAGCTCCTCTAGGTGCAGCCCTGTCTGGTGGAGCAACTGAAGAAGACTAGGCTCTATTGCCCCCGTTACCCTGCCTGTTCTTTGGACACTCTCGCATGAAATGTCCACTCTGACCACACTTGAAAAAACCAGTGGAGCCTTCACGACAAATACCTGAATGGTTCCTACCACACTTGGCGCAGGCAGGAGGCTTACTACCCCCTTGCGCCACACTACCCTGTGAATAGGTAGGTTTAACTCTGGATTTTTGACCATAGCACTCATTCTTGTTCTTAGGTGCAGGTGCACTAGCAGATGATGGTGCAGGTCCCTTCTGCTTCTATTGGAAAGACGACCGATTTACATTACTCTTCTGCTGCCCGGAATCATTCCCTGTCTTAGCTCTCTTGTTCTTCAACTCCTCTCTATCCATCAGTTTCTCTTCCTCTACCTGCTGCACATAGACCATCAATCTCGAGATGTCCATGTCCCCAATAAGCATTGCTGCCCGGCCCTCCTTGCTTGACAGGCGACCCAAACCAGCAACAAACAAACTCATCCTACTCCTCATGTCCGCCACCATTTCAGGAGCATAGCGAGACAGTTGGGTGAACCTCAACCCATAATCATGCACACTCAAAGAATACCGCTTTAGGGTGAGAAACTCACGTGCCTTAGCCTCTTTCAATTCTCAGGGAAAGAATCGTCCCAAGAAGGCCTCCTCAAAATATGCCCAACTCGCAGGTGGTGTATCCTCAGCTCTGCCCCCTTTCCACTAATCAAACCAGGTCCTAACAACATTCTTTATCTGATATGCAGCTAGCTTACCTGTCACAGTATCAATAACATGCATCACATTGAACACCTTTTTTAGTTCCTCAATGAAGTTCTCTGGATCCTCTGCAGTGCTTGAACCAGTGAAACTTGGGGGATTCATCCTCAAGAACTCATGAATCCTTAAAATGTCAGTCTCTTTTTGCCGATCTCCTTTCTGCTACCCAGCATGATTAGTCACAACTTGGCTAAGCATCCTTATAGCCTCTCTAAACTCAACATTAGAGACCTCTCCTTGCGGTTGCACTTCAGGTGCATTAGGTATTTCTTGCTCTTGTGGTTCAATATTTCTCCTAGCTAGACGACCTCGTGTTGCTCTTCGAGGAGGCATGGTTATCTGTAACGCGCACAAGCACGAATTAGAGGGACACTTTTAGAGAAACACTCTAACGCACGAGATGGATATGAAGAAAGTGAAGAATTTCCTAAATGTTGCAGCCACCTAATTATAGATATAGTGCGCTTCACACCGATAACTAGGAATCTATAGACATGGCTTCATAGACACCCTAGGACTCTTGAACTTTGTGCTCTGATACTAAGTTTGTCACGCCCCGAGCCTACACCCTGGGTGGGACTGACACTCGGAGACCATTTCTAGCCCCAAGCGAACCCTTGGCCTGACTTACTTAACTCAGAGGAAGACTTAACTCAATGAAACAGTCTCAAATAATAACTTAAAGAATAATAAGTTGGCCAAAATGGCACTTAAGTCTTAAACAACATCTGAAAGATAAACAAAGATATCTGAACTAATAACTATCTGACTGTCTATGAAGCCTCTAGAATACTGAGTTGGATGTTGGGAAAAACCCCACAACATCCTAATAAATGAAAGACTGAAAGCGAATAAAAGAGTCCTCCGGAATGCAAAGAGGCTCACCAATGACTCTGAACTGCTCAAATGGATCAACGAGGTGCTGGATGCTGATCCTGGTTACCTGCGTCTACATCATAATAAGATGCAGGCCAACTGGCATCAGTACATTTAATGTACGAGTATGCGAGTTGGAATGCTAAGCCACACATAAGCTAGAAGGAATCTGAAAAAAACTGAAAAACTTACCTAGCTAACTCAACTCAACCTGCCTGACTCATTTCAATATAAATCAATTTAAAGCAAGTGCAATATAAAGAAAAACTGTTTAAAACATGCTATAAACTCTGTGTGTATGAAAAGATACAATAAATCTGAGATGTATGTAGAAATACAAATGAACTGATGTATATAGAAGTACAATAACTATTGTGGGAGTTTCTCTAATCGACAACCATCACATAAGAGCTATAGTGATGATACAACGATCAACCTCACGCTGCCAAAGCATCCTATACCCGGCCAAAGGTATAGAACCGAAACTGCCTAACGGATCCACTAGTCTAATTTGAAAATGATTCATCTAAAAAGTATGAACCTCTTCTACCCATGATGGCTACATGGTTCTATGGGGGATGTGGGTTCTTTGAACGCTCCCCCAATTCGGTGCTCAATACTACTCCCAAAAATGTACTGGCCCTTATGTTTTTAAAACATATTTCCTTTGTGATTTGAGATTAGTGCTCAAAACTTAGCTCAAAGGCTATCTTGGAAATCTAAGTTCCCCTGCTTACTTCATTTAGAAAGCTATTACTCTTTTCTGAAAACTTGCCCGCAGGCTCTTTGGAAATCTCAGTTTTTTATTTAAATGTGAAAACATTTTAAATCTCTTTGGGAATACTTAGTCCCCATATACTTTTGAAGAAATGAACTTCAAACTTTACTCTTTACTCTTTACTCAACTTGTACTTTAAGTCTTAAAACAAAGTTAAAACATTTGGAAAAGACTTTTGGAAAACTCTAAGAACTCATCTTGACTTGACTCTCACTTCTCTTAACTTTGGTCTTAACTTTCCTTGAATTGTATTATGTATTTTCTAATGCTGAGAGGCGCGACGCCCCAACCCCTGTACCCAGGTGTTCTCGACTTTTCTCCTCCGGTTTTCATCTCTAAACCCTCCAAACTTCCATGATACTTTCCCCAAACCCCTAGAATCAATTGTACCCTCAATATACAACCAATATAACTCGCAAAACAACCCGGAAACATGAATCAATTCAACACTAGGCATTCAACAATCAACCCACAAGAATTCAACAATGTTCTTCAAGAACTTCACTTTCTTAACATTCAAACAACTACAATTTCGCTGAATTGAAGCAAGTTAGTGTGTGGGTGAACTAACCCAACACAAAAGAAATCTCACATACCTTAATAGGGATCACCCCTGACGAATTCCACTCGCAAATCTTGAATGATCTTGGCTAATTCTTGCCTTTTTCTCCCGTTCTTTCTTTCTTTCTCTCTTCTCCAAGCCCTAAGCATATTCTAACTTTTCAAAACTGAGTTAAGTTCTGTTTTTACCCCTATAAATCCCTAAAAATGAATTAGGAAATTAATTAGGGAAAATACTACTTTGTCATTCCCTAAATCCGGATTGAAACTTTCCTCGATCCAACAGCCCAACTTCTGGAAGACATATCTCACTCATACGATGTCGAAATCGTGCAATCTTGGCGGCGTTGGAAAGATCTCTCCAAGGGATTTCCAAACATTTCAAGAGCTGCTCCTAAATCCTCCTGAGCTAGGAGTTATGGTCGTTTGAAAATGGCCAAAACTCACTTTCTTAACTTAGACAAAATTTCCCGATTTCCTTATTCTTTCCAAAAATCAATATTTTCATATTTTAAACTCTTTATAGTTGTTTCTAGGTGCGAGATGTTACAAAGTCTTATATTTAATATGAGACAGAGGAAGTAACGTTCATCATATTATTTTGTTTGTATGTTAATTGTCCTCCCAACATGAACGATATAAGTGGAGAGACTATTGTAGGTCTTATGATTTAGAGAGAGAAAATGCATCATTACCCCATTCAACTATAACACATTTTTAAAAAGTCACTGGAACTTTGCAAAGGTCCTAGCACCCTCCTTAAATAATTTGAACATGGTAAAAATATCCTAAATTTCGGTCAATCTCACATATAATAAAGAAAGTGCATACACACACCAACTATTACCTACCACGTGCCAATTATTTTTTAATTTTATTTTCATTTATTTCTCATTCTATTTTTTAACAAAAAATTCTCTTTACTTCTTCAATTGTTAATGTGCGTTGGACTGCTGTAAATCCAACCTTTTTCCTCCTCTTCGCCGCCACCGGCTTCACTGTTATAACTCCATTTCAACCATTTAATTTTTCTATCATCCAATCATAGTTGTATGGGGTAACGGTGGAGGTCATGCAATCTAAATTATTTGAATCGGATATCTATTGAAATCTATCATTAAAATTTTTCCAACCTCAAATTCATAATTTAATCTGTCGCAAATGTGAATTAGTCATTTCTAGTGAATATACAATATATTAAAAGAATTAAAACATCGAAAGTTGCTCAGATATATATATCTAATTTAGGACTATTTAGAGGATATTTGAGTGAATAACGTATCTAAAAGGATAATATTTTTTCTCAAATAGCATAACAAGCTTTAATTTCTTTCCAACTTAATTTATAAATCATTCAAAACCGAGCAATATTTGTTCAAAAAGGAACAACAGAAGATAGAACTAACAGAAATAAAATAACAATAAAAATAGGATATAGCTAAGGAAATAAGGGAAATATTATAAAATCATTCAAAAGCCCAAGCATTCTCTCTACGGACCTCCTCCTCTTCCTATGGAGTATAATCATTCACGATACCAAATACTTCACGTATTTCCTCTATTGGTTTTCCTTTTGTCCTATCAGCAAATTCTTGGATTATTACCTCCTTCAACTGCTTATCATCAAAAAAATTAGCAGCCAAGAGAACACCAACTAATTCTGATTGGCTCATCTTCAAGAAATC
>JAJONY010016755.1:0-31029 GCA_029582405.1 Solanum gandarillasii | reverse complement strand
CTTTGACATTTAGATTCTGGAAACTCTGCACTTGATATTTGTTCCCTTAGCAGGAATTTCAGTTCTAATTTCTTTAGCCAGAATCTGATTGTTTCTCATATTCCAGATGCTTTCTACATCATGGATGCCATTACCAACTTGCACCTCTGGATATGCTGTTGGGGTCCTCATTGGTGATAAGGTAAACAATTTGTTGTTGATGGCTTAAATGCATCTTTAACTCCCTCATGAAGTTTGATTGACTAGTAGTTAGTCTTCTGCAGTTTCCGTGTGTGCTTATGCATTTTTCAGTTGTTGTCCTTTTCTTTTTAAAAATCTAATTAGGACCATAACAATGTCTAGTAGCTACTCTCTCAACTTCAAGTGTAATCAAGTCAATTTTATATCAGCTTCAAGTTGAAGCAAATCATCCGCTGTCAAATCTGACTCTACTGTTATCTAGCGGTCTGGAACTGCTATAATAGTATAGTGCTTCTGGCTCTCTTATTCACCCCAAGTTCTGCCACTAAGGGGTTGTTTGGTTGGGAACAAGTTATCGAGGGATTAATTATTCTGTGATAAGTTATTCCACCAAGTATATTGGATAACTTATCCCATCACTATGGTATAAATGGTGGGATAAATAAATAATCCAAGGACTACCTAATACCTCCAACCAAATGCAGGATAATAATCCTGCATTTTATCCCGGGATTATTATACCTTATACTTCACACCAAACTATTCCTTAATAGTAAAATGTTGTCAAATTATTCTAGTTATATTCTTTTGTTTCTTATATACATTGGTGTGAATAACTTTAACTAAATTTCTGGGTTTGCTAATAGTGATTTGAAGCTCATTTCTGCAGTCAAAAGAAAAATATTAAAGCTTACTAATGTTCTCCATAGTCACGCTCTTGCTTCTCGTTTGTTATGCAGTTACACCTCAATCCTGTTCATGCAGTTGTACAACTCCGGCCATCAAAGCGGAATCTTAAGGAAAGTGAGTTGAAGAAGAACGTTACCACCAACAATGATGAAAAAAGTGTTGAAAATGAAGACGTCAAGGAGAAAAGGCCCGTGGGACCATCAAAGAAGCAGGTTCATTTCATGATTTTCTCTTTGATGACAGCTCCTAAGCTCAACTTATATGGACCTTGTATATGACCACTTTTCATGTGATATTATGGCACAGATCATTGGCTAGCACTTAAAATATCATATGTCAAGGACTTCCCATTTCCTGCTTTACTAGGTTTGCCACATTTTTGGATAAATAATGATAACGGGGATGCCTAAAGATAGGTCTTCAGTAGTTAAGCAGTCTGCTACTTCAAGTCTTACTTTTTCTTGTATGGTAAATGCCACACCTACCTGCCTTTCCACTTCGCCTCAATTGGTGACTCGAGTCAACCCCAACTTTATTGTTGGAGGTGGAGAATCTTTTGCAACTAGGTTATCCTTCCTTGATGTTGTACAAGCTTTTTGTAAAAGTGTGTTACCTTTCCCTTGATTTATTCTTGAAACATATACCTTTTGTGCAGAACAAACCACCTGGGATAGAAAAGGATATTGGAGAGGTATGAACAACTGTGAACATGTACTCACAAAATTTCTGCTTTTCAGTATGAACTAATAACTCTCCATATTGTTCTTTAGCTTGAGTGGCTGCTGATTTTTCACCTACATGGTTTGACGTTTCTGTTGAAAGTGTTTTCTATTTATATTTGCTCAAGAGCAGTTAGTTTTCTTCACGCAGTTGCAAGTATCATTCCAAACAGTTTCATTGATGCAGATCCTTGTGAAGTTATTAATCTCTGTTTTATTTCCTGTTTTAGCATTGGTTACATCTAAAATACCACGGGGCTAGGAGTGACATTTCAGCCAGATATCTGCAGAAAATGGCCTTGGAGGAAGGCTCTCCAGTACCATTTTCAATGAGCCCGTATGTGTGCTAATATGGTTTAATTTTCTTTGCTTGAACGATATTTTTTTTGGGCAAACTGCTGCTGTTCAGGACAACTAAAAGAAGCATTTTCCCTGCCTCACAGCATACATTTATCTACTCTCATTCTAATACCAGTTTTCTTTTCTTATTCGATATGCAGGGTTGATTATCTGAATGCCTTTTGTCCTGGAAGACCAACTGACACTGACAGATTAAAAATTCTTCGAACAAGGTATTGCAGCCACTCTAATTGGTCCTTCACATCGTGTGTTTTGACATTGAAAGGTTTGGAGGAGCTGCTAAGGACAAAAACAAAAAATTTATTTACATCTATGATCATATAGATCGTCTTCTTCTTTATTGTTGGGTGTTATCATCCTCTAGTATTGCTGGACTATTTCACTACCTGCAAATTATCTTCTTTTTCTTTTCCATGGAATTTGCAAATTACTGTAATGCATTTCCTTATTTCTTGCTTTCTTTCTTTGTATTTATTTATTTATTTATTTATTCACTTTTTGCATTCTGTATAATGTTGAGTTGAGGTTTGTGATGATCTTTGATTACTTGTTCATAATCTAGTGTTTTTAGTTAGCAATTGACTTGTCTTTGGTTGATGGACTGGTAATTTCCTACAATGTCAGAGAACAGATTCACATAGCAATTAAGTCTAGTTGCAACATCAATGAATGTAATTCTCATAATATTAAATTTGTAGATACATTTTTCTAAGCTGGGAAAAAATCTCTCTAGTTAAAGAGGGGGCACAGGAATACTCTGGCTTAGACTCACGGGGAGTAGCGAGAATTTCACTAACAGAATCAAGTTCAACAGAATACGGTGAAGGGGATTTTTAAGAATGCAACATCGGGAGGTTTAATTAATCTTTGGCCATGTATGAAACTGGAGCAAATAATATTTGAGGGAAAATTAAGAGAGAATGTAAACACAAGAAAGGCATGCAAGCTATTAATCACTCAAACACGAAGGTCTAGCTAATCATTGGCAAATGTTGTGCCATGGATCTATTAGTAGCAAGTCTATTCTTTTTTCCCCCGACTTTGATGGCTGGACTTGCTCTATATTTTATGTTAAGTACATATTGGTGTTCCCTCTAAGAGACACTTCAAAAACAGTCTAGACTCTAATTTCTCTCGGTATTGTCAGTGTTGAAAAGCCAAAAAAAAAAAAAATCTCTGATCTACTCAGAGGTAGAGCCAAGATTTGAAGCATATGGGTTAAGTATTCTAGTTTGAAGTTACTGGGTTCTTAATTAATAATTTATAATTATTCAATGAACTTTAAAGGATGCTGGACAAATTTTAAATTTTTTCTCTTCTTTATAAGTTTAGTAGCATTTTCTTGAGTTGGTCTTTTTTGGGTCACTGATGTAAATCTTTTTGATGGTTGCCAGCATACCCTCATTGCTGAGGAATACAACTTTGCTTTATCAAAAAAAATAAATTAGAAATTCAATGAACTTTAAAATAATAGAGTTTGAACCAAGGCTACTGTGATTGACTGAACTTGTAACCGAAACTCTAGCTCCGTCCATGGGTCTGCTGGGGCTATGAAGGTGTAGATACTAACTCCATGAAGTGGTAAGTTAAGCAGGAAAAGGAGGTTACTCAGACTTGAATTGCATGGCACAATTGAAGCGTGCCTTTTACTGAAGAAAAAGTTAATCATGTAAATTGTAAAGATAACATAACATAAACAACTCTATGGATAAATCAAAGCAGAAAGAGGTCCTTACTTTGAGTTTCATCGTCACTATTATCAAAGGAATTTTTCACGTGCTTGTCCCATGAAAAAGAATCAGGCCCGCACGTGAAGGGTGTCTTCAAGACGTGTTTAAATAAATGAAACCGTGCTGACAGCCTGACATAGTTTGACATAAATATGCAACCTCTGACTTGAATTGCTTCTGTTTGTGATTCTTTTATTTTTTTTCTCTAGCCAGAAATTTGCTGTTTCTTCATTCTAATATCCCTGACATGTGAATAGATAGCCTTTCTTGATATGCCATGTTTCTCAACTATCTTAAACATTATTTCCCATTATATGGTCCTAGCTTGTAAATTGTCAAATTGATGGTTTTCAGGTTGTCTCAATTACCACTTGAAGAACGTGTTAGAACTTGGCTTCTTGAGGTTTGTACCCACTATTTGAATTGTGCGCTGCATGTATATTCTTATGCCTTCAGCAATGTTCATATACATGGCCCCATGTCCCTTATAGCTCACAAAGGCAGCACATTTCTAAATCTGAGTTCATTTTGCAACAGGGGCCTCCAATTCATCGTTTTGATGCTTTAAAGCACCTAGCGCCAGATAATTCTGCTGATGAGATTATAAGAGTCCTCCAAATATATGCACAATTAGTTCAAGGATTGTGGGTTCCAAAAAGTTCATTAGTCTATGGAACGAATAGTGGAGTTGAAGTTTTAGCGAGGAATTTCGTTCTGTACGAGTTTACCAAGGGTATCTTAATTAAAAAGTCAGTTTTTGGCAGGAGGCCTGAATTCCTTAAAGCTGCGACACCAGCACTAAAATCATTAGCTGTCGAGAGGCCTGACCTGAATGATTGGAAGCTCAAAGAGCATCCTGACAAGAAATTTGAAAACCTTTATGGTGATGTTGTGAGAGAGCAGCAAGCTACCTGGGAGTGCTTGGGGAAACAGATCAATGATGTTTTGCCTGGAGGAAGAAACAGGCCTACTATGAAGAATCCTTTAAACCCTAATGCCGACATTCCTGCATTGCCAAGTGGTGATAAGCCCACTTCTAGCTCACTTTTGAGAACATCTATGTCCGAAGAAATTCGAGAAGCTTTGCCAAAGGCGCTTCAAGAAGTTTTTAGAACTTATAAGGTTTGCAGGTGAGATATCTGAAAATACTTATTAAATTTCTGCTTTTGTTGTTTAGTATCCAGTGAATAGCGATTTTGGGTATTCATCTTAGTCACACAAATTGTTAGTCTGAGAATAAGTAGGTGTCTGGCCATGGATTTCAAATAATTTTCACTTTTATTTGGAATTTATGAAGTTGGAGTTGGTTATACTTTTTGCAAAGGAGAGAATAAAGCACTTTATTTGATGAAGACCGAGTTGGTAAATAGGTTTGGAGCACTTCTCCAAATTGTGATAAATTCGCATGGCCAAACGGTTTCTTGCAGAAACCTGGGTCATTGAGGTGGTTTATTGACCTTGGTTTGATTGCTCTAAAATTGGCGATCATGTCCGGGCTTTCTAAAATTGCTTTTGCTCCCTCCAACTTCAGCCACCTGTTGTCTCCCTAATCTTGTCTCACTAATAAGTAATAGCATCACCTTTTTAATGGCTTTTGATATTATCCTTTGGATCTTAAGGAATGTGTAAATAGGTGGTTTTTTAATCTGCCCTGTAAGTCATTTACCTCTTAACACTATTCTTCATGATTTCACCCTTCCTCTATTTGATTGTTTCATCCCATGTATGACCAGTTTTCTAAAAGGATGAGATGGTCTAGTTATAGGAAATATTTCTTTGCTTTCAAATATTTTAATACCTTTGAGCAGTGTTGATCCATTGCCCCTCAAAGTCCTGTTTATGTTGACTTGTTAGTTGAGGTGAGTTGTGCGAGTATTTAGGTCCTAATTGTCCACCACACGATTCATGCTTTGTCTTTCTTGTATGTTGTATATCTACTTTACTTCTCTAGAATGGAAATGGATCATAACATAGAATATATTACATTGTCTTTTTCCTGTGCGCCTCACCTGTCTACGATTTAGAAGGAACAGAGCATTTTTGTTCTTCAAGAGAAAATGTGCATGACTTGTTTTATTAGCATGATTTTCTTCATCTAAATTTGTGACCCCTAACAGATTGAGAATCCGCTGTTTACTTTTTGTCAGTTTCCAACAAATCCGCCAAGGTCTGCGAAAACTTGGAGTTTCTAAGTCATATCCTCCAAAGGGAGCTCCAAGGAAAGCTATAACTGCATCCATTGATGTTTTTGATGCACCTCAAGAGGAGATACAGGCAGTGATTAATCAGGTTGCTGTAAACATCCATGGTGTCTATGTTTTGAAGTCGTCGCCAGATAATCCACAGTATGACACATTGAGGTTAGTAACCATTGCTATAATAAGTAAAACTGCTTGATGAACACCTAGGTCCACGACTAATACATAATTTTGGTTCTCAGGAAAGTTGTAATTGATCTTTTTATGGCTGAAGGACCGAGTGCCAAGCTAAAGAAAGCATCTGTAACTGAAGCTGCCAAGTTACAATTGAATAGGGATATTACCAATGTTGAGTTTCTAAAGGTGAGTAGTTCTTTTCTTGTAATGAGAGTTAAGGAATATCTTCTCTTGACATTATTGTAGTTGATGTAGTGATTTCAATTTTGAATTAGCCATCAATGAAATGCACCTACTTTGGGTTATTTAAATACTTGCAAGTAATTTGTCTTTGAAGGCATGTTAAGGGGTCTTAAAATTAGCGTTTCTCTACATCTCACACTTCTCCGTACTTAAAAACCTAATGTTGTGTGGCAACATCACAAAACCATAGTATAACTAGTTGTGCTCTATCTTACCCAAGTCTACATTGACTCCTACTGATTGTAGGTCTTTGAGCCACCTTCTCTAAGTAATTTTAGCTCTACTTCGCTTTTAGCATTTTCAATCACCAGATGTACGTATGAACTGATAAGTTGCATGGTAAAGAAGCGTTGGACAGAGTTGCAAGAAAAGGGGATGTCAATAAAGGTGTTACTGATTTGATTCCTATAGATTGGTGGGCACAGTTGGTTTGCTTTAGGAATGCCACTTAGAAGAAG
Source organism: Solanum gandarillasii (assembly GCA_029582405.1). Classification (NCBI taxonomy): domain Eukaryota; kingdom Viridiplantae; phylum Streptophyta; class Magnoliopsida; order Solanales; family Solanaceae; genus Solanum; species Solanum gandarillasii. The sequence continues at coordinate 24,274 of JAJONY010016755.1, read as the reverse complement.
GGTCATGCAGATTGGAGCATTTTCCTGTGGAAACAAAAACAAAGGGTTTTTTTCTGCTAGTTGAAAAGAATTTTTCCTTTTTCATTTTCCATCGAGTTTCAAGAACTGTTATTTCCTTTCCCCTTCTTTTTATTATTGGATCTATAGTTTGGTAAGTTGCATGGAATCTTGTGTTATGAATGAGCTCCAGTATGAAATATTGTCGGCGGTCAAATTGCAATGATTTTTCTGAAATTTCTGCAGAAGCTTCATTGCTTTTGTCTAATTCCTGATATATTATAGAAAAGACTTCCTGAATGGTAAATAATTTTCTATGCTTGTGCAGGTTATGAAGGAACTATGTCATTCAGAAAAATCAGCATGGGTTTTGAGAAGTGGCGACGGCAAGCCAGAATAATCTGCTACCTTTAAATCATGTTGTACAGGTCAGGGAAAGTAGGTACATGTTAGTTGCGGAAATTCTCGATAACGAGCAGGAAGAAAGCTTTGCTTGAGATTTCCCTTAACTCACAATTGTTTAGTTTTAGGGTTATACAATGTCTCAAGTACACGGTTGAGCTGTTGGTAGGAAACGTTTTGCATTTGCAAATCTAGTAAAAAATTTAGGAGATATTACTTTATCAGAAGATATTGTGGAGATATACTTCTTTCCTTTAGTCCCTCAAAGAGTTCTAAGTTGGTTCTAGTCTTATGATGGCCAATGATACATGTGCATTGACAAGATTTAAATAGATCATGCATCGAGGCATTTGGGAGAAATTAAGTGCTTCTGGGGAGTAACAGAAATCAGGAAGAGTCCACATAGTTGTGTATAATATATGACACCGAAGGGTGTGGCCTAGTGGTCAATGAAGTGGTTGAGAACCCTAAGGTCTCAAGTTCAAAACTCAGCGGCGACAAAAAATACTAGGTGATTGTCCTAGCCTTGGTTGATAGAATTACTTAGTATTGTTGATGGTGGGAGGTGGTAGGTTGTGGTGTCTCGTGGAATTATAGTAGACTATATTTTATTCTTTACATATCATAGTAAAATTTGCCGATCAAGCGCGTCGAGGGACAACACTTTGCCTCCCCGTTAATGACATACTTATATCATATTTATTTTTCGTCTCATTTCGTGTGACATCATTGAAGAGTTAAATTTTGGCCTGTGAATTTAGAATGAAAGTTTAAAATAAAATTTATATATCTAAAAACTATATAAAAAGTATAATAAGTTATATTAGTTAATAATTTAAATATTTTAAAAACATAAAAAGATCTTATCAAACAAAATTCAAAAGTTACTACAAAAAGGAGGAGCTACTTCTAAATCCGGGAAAATCCTAGTTGCAGAATTGAAAACTTGTACTATTGTGTAATATGTTCTAAAAAAAGAGTGGAAAAGAAACTTTTATTCAATTAGAGTAGTACTACTAGTTCTGCAACAATAGAAGTATCAGCACCCTTTTCAACCTATTGATATGAGTTATGATGGAATGGTAGAGTTTTTTCTTTCTTAATTAAATATTTCGAGTTTGATGAACTTTCGAGAATGGAAAAAATCTATTTGGAGGCACTACTCAAAAATGAGTTTCGTAATGTACAAATTTAAATTTAGTGCCTGTTTGGCCATGCGATATGGTATCATGATATGAAATTGAAGTTTTGTTTGGACATGCGATATGAAATTTTTGTGTTGTATATTTTCTGATAAACATAAAAATCTCATAAGTTGTAAAACTATTAAAACAGCTCCAATTGTTTATTCAATCTTATCAAATAAATAAAAATTTATAAAATCGCATAATAAATTATTACAAAACTATTTGTTCTCCACTTGAGTAATTGTTTCATCTAACTTTAATTTAATAAAAAAAATTGAACATAAATTGTAGTGTACTAGTCTTTAATATAAACCTCCCACATAGTACGGACAATTTCCTCACGTTGAACTTGCATTTCTCGATCATGTGATAGAGAAGACGAACCAACGTTGTTACTTTGAGCCATTTGTTGTTCAATATCATCCACAACTATATTTTCATGCTCATAGACCATAAATATTTCATCACTTTAACAATCGGTTGGTGTGAGTTAAAGTAACTATATGTTGGTGAGAATAATAAATTTTAAAAAGTAATGATGTGATTATAAATTTTATTTACATATGAAATAAATGGTTAGCATATATAAATGTGGGGTTATTTTAACAAAATATAAACTTGTGGATCAATATTTATATTAAAAATATCTCAAATCATGATAAGGAATTACCACAATTCCATATCATCATTTTTGGAGAATATGGAACCACATCTCATGATATGGAATCATGAGATGCAATCAGCGCAAAATCGCATGTCTAAACGCTGATTCCATCTCACGATACCATAGCGTGATATGATATCGCATGACCAAACGCCTACTTAATAGACTTCAATATGAATATCGACAAGAAAAACCTTTTCTACCTAGAAGAAAAAGAAACAAGAAGCATTAACAGCCAAATTAACATTGAATAGTGTTTTTAGTACTATCACTGCACAGCTTCTCTGCTCTGAAAAAGAGAGAGGCTAAAGTCACATTGCTTTTGCATTGAAACTTGCATACACACAAAATATTTTATCCATTTCATTTTTATTTGTCCATTTTAAACTTTGCACATATTAAATAGTACTTTTTTTTATTATTTTTTTTATTTGATGTTTGATCCTTATTCATATTCTATCATGATTAATCTTGTTTCACGTCGTTAAAAATTCCGTTTTATGAATAATGGGTGTACTACTCATATAGTCGATGTGCTATAAAATTATTTAAAATCAAACTTAAATTTCCACACTAAAAATTCATTTGTGTACCATGTATCAGTAAGTGCAGTCATTCCTTTACAAAAAAAAATTACACCGTTTAGCTAGGTTGATTTTTTGTTTTATATATGTGTACTACAGTATATGTTAAGACTCACCTAATTTTCTACGTAGTTATACTTGTTAAGGTTTTGCCCTGATTTTCTTACTATAATTTAAGATTTATTTTTCCTTAAGGAAAAGACAAAACATTACCATAAATGTTTTTACTTTTCTTGAAAGGAAAATATAATATTCTTTCATATTTGGTTTATTCTCTCATTTTATGACTCTTTTTCTAGTAAGAAAAGGTTTTAGGACTCTATAAATATAGGTTTGTTTCTTCTAACACAAAAACAATAACATCCACAATGTAGACGTTAAAACAATAACATCCACAATGTAGACGTTTAAGAGTTTAGTTTATGGGGAGATTTATTCTCTCAAAAGTTTATAATATTTTTCTTTTATATTAGTTTTCATATAATAATATTATGTTTTTAGTAAAAGTTTTTGTTATCTGATTTATCAACTATATGATTTGCAAATTGTAAGCTTCCGCATGACGCCCAATCACCCTTCATAACCCAACAATACTTTTTTATATTGATTTTTTTTCATGAAACTAAGACAAATAAAAGTTTAAAGCAATTTTTGTTATAAAAAGTAATATATTAACGTTTGTAATATAAAAAATTGAGTAGAAATTAGTCACGAGGGAGAACCTTTTCTTCTTTTAATTTCATGTTTGATTTTGTTTTGCATAAAAGAGAAAATGGTCTAAAACCCCTCAATCTATACTCGAAATTTCAACTACACACTCCAACTTCACGGGTGTTCTATTATCCCCTTGAACTTCATATTTATCTATTTTCTACACACTTAAACGCTGACCTGTCATAGGAGGTGTTCTCACCTCCCTTAGGAGCATAAGGATGTATCTAAAACACATTATCTGCATTTTGGAATCCACGTGTAAGTCCAAATCAACCTAAAATTAAGGCTTTCAATTACAACTTGCATTTCTAAGCTTTTTTTCTCCCACAAATCTTCCATCTTCTTCCTTTCTTATGCCATATAAAAAGCTTGAAGCTCGGGAACGATTGTCTTTCATTTCAAAGCTTCAATGGTAACTTCCATTTCAAATCTTGAACCTTTAGAATTTCTAATCTTCTCTAAAAAAAAATCATTATTAGATTCAAGGTTCAAAGTTATTTTTCTCACTCATAAATATAAAATTGCAAAGTCAGCTAGATCTAGCTATGGATCTTGAGATTTCTTCTTCATGCCAATGCCCCAAAAAAAGTTATTTCCCTCTTCAATTCATAAATATAGAACCACAACGTATGTACACCCATTCTTTTCACCTTCCTCCAACTTCTTCACCATTACATCTGAACTTGAAGATTTACTGATTTAGAAAATACCAATTTGCAACATCCATTTTTTCATTTATAGATCAATTTTATTTATTTTTTAAGAGATTACATCACATGATAAATGACATTGTTAAAATTATCTGGGTGGCGGAGCAAGTAATCTTGAAAAGAACAATTCTTGGGTCACTGTGACTTGCATTACTTGCTAAGAATAATGTAGAAGAAGAAGAAGAAAAGTTGATATTCAATTGAAGAGTAGACATGTTGTTGGTTATGTTTGGAATTGATAATTTTAACCTAATTAAAAGAATAAGTTAAAAGAGAGTGGGGTCTACTGCATCTGAAATAAATAGGAAAATAAAATTGAAGAAAGTGGGCCCACCTAGTGCATGTATACAAGCATATGTGTATATCTGGTAATGACAAAAGTTGAGCGTTTAAGTGTGTAGAAAATAAAGAAATATGAAGTTCAGGGGGGTAATAGGACACTCGTAAAATTAGAGTGTGTGTAGTTGAGATTTCGAGTATAGATTGGGAGGGTTTTAGACCATTTTCTCCTGCATAAAATGTAAAACAAATTAAAAGGTAAATGAGAAAAGAAAAAAAAGATTTATCAGTGGCGTCTGATTTAGTTACAACAAACCCAACAATTTATTTGACTTCTAGTTAGTATTGCATAAGCCAGCCATATCCATATTAATGTATTACTCCCTCTGTCCCAATTTATATGACTTACTTTCCTTTTTAGTGAGTCCCAAAAAGAATGACACATTTCTATTTTAAGTAACAATTTAGCTATAAAATGTCTATTTTACCCTTAATGAAATGATTTACAGCCACACAAATTTATATCATTCATTTTGGACCACAAGTTTTAAAAGTCTTCCTTCCTTTCTTAAACTTCGTGCCGAGTCAAAGTACCTCATATAAAATGGGACAGAGGGAGTACCATATTTTCAGAATACTAGGCAAGTAAAAATGAGAAGAGACTACAAATAATGAATTTTTTTTTTGCATAATGTGGTTGTTTGGTAAAATATATAAAAATAATATTGAATATGATATACTGATAACGATAAAATTAATTATGTTGATATGTATTATTTGTTATTGCCTATTTGGTTTGTTAAATGAATGAGGTGTACTAGAATAAAAATAATACTTATAATATTATTAATCAATGTCATGAATTACTACGAGTAAAAGTAATATTGAATAACCTATATAATTAATACAATATATATTATTTTCTCTAATACCTCCTACGAAACTATTATTACGTGTGATTCATCTAAACACATACGCTCAAAGACACATATAAATATGAAAATTTTAAAAAGAAGAAGAAATTTTCTAGAATTGATTTGAAAAAAATTAGATCTCATAAAAGGGTGGGAAACAGGTTATCATGTGCCCTTTTATTCATCAATTACAAAAATAAGTGGAAATATGGCAAAAGGGAGAAAGATCCATGCAAATATGGCAACAAAATCTTTAGGAAAAATTTAAAAGAAACACATTTAATTATTTGGATTATTAAGAACCTAATTATACGCCAATAATTAATAGCTGACATATCAAAAATATCTATTGTAATCTCACAAATGAAATTTGAGAAAAGAATATGATATACACAGAAGACCTTATATTCATTTTTTTTCTGGAGTAGAGAAATTTAATCAATAGAATTTTGACTAAAAAATATATATTTTCAAATAGAATTGCAAGAACAATATGACAAGAAAAATAAGAAGATAGTACAAATTAAATGTAAAGGTAAAAGTAGGGGTCTTCATGGTTTGGATAAAAATCGATTCAAACCGAAAAATCAAATCAAACCGATTAAATTAACCGATTTAATTTGGGTTTTCGTTTGGTTTGGTTTTAGATTGTTAAGAACCGATAGTATTTGGTTTGGTTATGATTTTGTTCGAAAAAAACGAAGAAATAACTGAACCGAACCAACAAGTTATACACATAAATTTTATTATTATACATACATAATATATTATATTCATAAACAATTTTAAAGATTTTATATATGTTTCATCAAAATTTATTTTTATAATTTACTTATGAAAAAAAAATGTCCAAGGTGAAAGCATTTTTCTTATTGGTTTCATGTATGTGAGTGTCTATGAAAATTCTTTGTGGGACTAAAAATGTCAGTCTCTTCCTTCTATGCCAAAATAGTGAATTTTGAAGTTTTATTCAGTAAATTCAATGATCGAAAGTTCTGTAATGCCAGTCATTCTAACTATTTTTTTGTTTGAGTGGATGGTTGTCACTTTTTTCACGTTTTGAATGAATTGTTTATTTTATTTTTATGTATGGTTAATAACCGAATAACCGAACCAAACCAAACCAAAACCGAAAATAACCAAACCGATAAATATATATTATATTTGGTTTGGTTTGGTTTTGATAATTTTAAAACCGATTAAGTTAATTTGGTTTTGATTTTAACCAATAACGAACCCAAACCAAACCGTGAACACCCTTAGGTAAAAGTAATAATTAATAGTAAATGAAAATAAAAAAGGAAATGTTTCTTCATAAGGAAGCATGTGCATGTTAGTTGTCCTTCTTTATCCACTTATGATCATGCTTTGCTTAAAATTATACTCCCTCCGTCTCATTTTATGTGGCAACATTTGACCGGGTACGGAATTTAAGAAATAAATGAAGACTTTGAAATGTTTACCAAATTGCCCTTTTAAAAAGTAGACTCAATTTCTCTCTCCTCATAAATGTATTGGAGTATTATTTTAAGATTAAGTGGGACCAACAAGGATAAAAAAGGAATTGTACCTTTAAATATTTTCCATATAAGGAAATGTGACATTCTTTTTGGGACTGACCAAAAAGGAAATGTTGCCACATAAAATGGGACAGAGGGAGTATTAAATTACCCCATTTTGCCTTCCCATGAAATATTCAAATCACACATTAATACAATTCCTTTCATTTACCTCTATTACAAATAAACAGAGAAAATGTCAAAAATTAAATAAATAAGTTATTTCTTTATCTTTCTCTCGGTGTTCGATACTCGCGTAATAAATAACTTATTTGATCAAAATTTCAAAAAATTGCTTATTATGAATAATACTTTTCAATTAAATACTTTTGAAGAGTACAATTTTGTTTAATTAATTAATTTGATTTTTTATTTACTTTCATTAATACTAAAAGGAATTATTTTTAGGAAAAACACTATTTGTCACTATTCACAAATATATATTTTTTTTCTTCTACTTGAGTTTGATACACTTGAATTGAAATTCTTTTAGAAACAACCTTTCTATCTCCACGAAGTAATGATAAGATATGTGTACATTCTATCCTTTTTAAATTCTTCTTGGTGAAACCTCCTTAAACTCTACTTGGTGAAATTTCACTAAATATGTTGTTGTATCTAAACTTGTATAAAAAAAAATTCTAAAAATCTTGGTCCAATACACCAAAACTCTATTTTTTTATTTTAAAAAGAAGCATTTTTAGTTTTCAAAAAAAACTTAACCAAGTGTCAAGTAAATTGAGATGGAGTGTAATAAATAAATTCTAAATCTAGATAATTTTATCATAATTTTATTAGACCAATTTTGGGATCATAGTGTTGTAACCTCTTTCTCTTTGGTTGAGGAATGCTTGTCACCTACTCCTCTTAAAAGCTTAAGTTCCCACTCCCACTCTTCTTCAACTTTTCTCCTAAATTGCTAATCTTTGATTTGCTCTGTTTTTTCTTCTGCTTTGTTGAATGATAGTATGGAGAACCATAAATGCAAGCTATGTTCAAAGAAATTCTTAAATGGAAAAGCTTTAGGTGGTCATATGAGGTCTCATTTAATACCTCTACCACTCCCACCTAAGACTCCGCCGTTAAATCAAGATTCCGGCGGCCGGAGTGAGTCAACTTTATCACTCTGTTCATCGGAAAATCAAGAAGATAAGGTGGTGGAAGAGAAGGATTTTAATTATGGGTTGAGGGAAAATCCGAAGAAAAGCTTTAGAATGATAGATCCTGAGTTTTTGGAGGATGGGTATGTGGTACAAGACATAGAGAGTGAGACTGAGTCGGAAAAAAACACAGAAAATCGGAGAAGATCTAAGAGGAATCGAAGAATGGTTGAAAATGATGAAAGAATCGAAGAAGTGAAGGTGAAAATTGCTGATTTCAGATCGTTGAATTTGTATTCAGATGATGCAGACATTGCTATGTGTTTAATGATGCTTTCAAGAGATTCAAAATCGAAGTCAAAACAACACCAATGTGAGATTTGTTACAAAGTGTTCAAAACTTCTCAAGCTTTAGGTAGTCATAAAACTATTCACAAAAACAGAAACAACTATGATAATGATGAAGAGAAAGCGCGAAAAATATCTTCGAAGAGAAAACTAAAACTAGTTAGTCATGTGGATGAGAAATTGCATGAATGTCCATTTTGTGGGAAGTTTTTTCAGTCAGGTCAAGCATTGGGTGGACATAAAAGATCACATCTTGTTGTTATGAATTCATCAACAATAACAGGTTCTTGTTCATCAACAAATTCAGCTAATTTACCAAGTAGGTTCATAGATCTTAACATGCCAGCACCACTTGAAGTCAATGAATTTTGCCAACCAGATTAATTATCTGCAGTGAAATTTCAACAAGAATTTGCATGAGAGGTTAAATAATTGTCTTTTAGTCATTTTTCTTTAATGGGGTTTGCTTATTTGTATTAAAAGTTATGATCTTTAGTCCCATTTTAGCTCCTCTTGTTTTGGGGTAGCTGTAACTTGTAACACACATTGCTTTGAAACTTTCACAAGCAATCTGAAAAATTAGTTGCAGATACAAACAACTGATACAGTACTGGGGGGTGGGGTGGGGGGAATTGGGTGTGTGGAGTGGGGACCAACCATTGCAGGGTAGTAGTAATAGACCAGTAGTGTAGCAGAAGAAAAGAATGAATTTTATATAATATCATCAAGAGTTTTTGTATTCTTTTGGTTAATGGCTACTTAGAATATGCTTATGAGTATTGCTTGTGGAACAAGAACCTTTTGTTCAGTTTTGGTCTCAGTGAAAATACCAAAGCAAAGTTTTCAACCTACTGTTGAAGCGGTGTTGCTCAGACATTTTAAAAATATTATCATTGGTGTTAACATACAACAATGGTGGAGCCAGGATGAACAGTTGAACACTCAACCATTGAGAGCTTTTGTATCTTGAGTCAAAGAAATTGTCAACATCAAATATATATGAAAATAAAATCAAAATTTAACTTGTATATTTTTTGACAAAAGAGTATCACTTAACGCTGCTTAAGCTAGGGCAACTCCATTTCTACCTTTCAAATTCTTCAAGAATATGTAATTTTTGAGGATTCAAACTCATTTAACTATATTTTTGAAAAGTTCGAGCAATATAAACTGGTGTTTACTTGTTTGTTTGCCATATCCAGCTGGTGTCTTGTTTTTCTTTGTGCTTCGTTTGATTTCTTTTTATTATTTTAAGGATTTATTTTGTGTATAATTAAAAGAGAAACCTTAAAGAATGCCATTGTTTTGTTCTCTCTCATCATTGCCTTTATGGATTTGTCTGCTTGAAGTCTGCACAAGTAGTTTTTCTCCGTCTGTGACAGATAATATAAGTACCAGAATCTACTTCTAAATTACCAAAAGGACCTCAATCTTTTTCCTTTTTCACTCCACTTGACATGAATTTTATTTTTTTTTATAGAAAAAATAATAATCAAAAGCTCCCGTGAAAAAGATTACGGTGGAATGATAAATATTTTTTTATTTTTAATTAAAAATTTAAATTTGAATTTCTTTAGATATTGAATTGTTTTTATTAGAGAACGTTTTAAATGAAATATTATCTAAAAAAAGTGAATAGCTTCATGACTAAATGATCTTTAATCAGCTAATTTAAACGAGTTTTGAGTAATAACTTGAGTTTATCAGCTACTCATAATTAGTACTAATACAAAAATACAAAATCACATATGTAGAATGTTTAATTAACAGTTTAAAATACAGCACAATTTGGTACTATAAAATAAAAGAATTACTCCTAATAAAAAGGAGATCTCGATATAAATAAGAAAATGATAGAACATAGCTAGTTGTATGCAGTTGTTAAGGAAGCTGTCATTGTCAGTCACATAAATTAAAAACTATAGTAGTTTGAGATTGAATTAAAGGCAACCACATTTATCTCTCATAAATTAATTACACTTGCTACCTTTACCTTCAATTTTTTGGAGCGGGGATGATATGGTAGATTATTACATTGAAATTGAAATTTTTAATAATGTATCTCGATATTATGATTTAATGTATAAAATTATAATTATTTATATATTTGATATGGTAATCAATTTTTATATTTAAAAAATAACAAAATTAGATCGAAGTATATATTTATACACGCGGCTCATTATATATAGTTATGATACTAATAAATATATAATTTAGTACTAACATAAAATTAAATGTTTAGATGTTTGAACTTTGACTACGTACTATTTTTGATAAAAATGTTTTTTTTATGTGTAATTAATCAATGAAGAGAATTACTTGTATTTTTTTCCTTGAACATTTCTATATATATATAACATGTTAGTATTATATAATTGTGACATTTCTTAAAACATCAAAATGTTGTACCAAAATACCAAATATCAAATCATATCAGATTAGTTTAATATGATTACAGTATAATATTTTCTAAAATTGAAAATCAAATTTTCTAGGCTTGCTAATAGCGAGTTGAAGCTCATTTCTACGGTCAAGAAGAAAAAAATATCAAAGCTTATTAATGTTTACCATAAGCATGTTCTTGCTTCCTGTTTGTTATGTAGTTACACCGACCATTACAGTAGCGTTTTAAGTAAAGTGAGTTGAAGTAGAACATTACTACCCGTAATGATGAAAAAAGTGTTGAAAACAAAGACATTGAGGAGAAAAAACCTATGGGACCATCAAAGTAGGTTCATTTCATGATTTGCTCTTTGATGCTAGCTCCTAAGCTCAACTTATATGGATTACAGATCAATGACTAGGACTTAAAATATCATATGCATTGCTCTAAAATAGATAATCATGTCTGAGCTTTCTAAAACTGCTTTTGCTCCCTCCATCTTCTGCCACCTATATGTAGTCGCCCCTTTGTGTTTAGTTCATGAAACCCCACTCTCTCTACTTTTCTAATCTTGTTTGTTCATGAAACCCCCTCCCTATCGGAACATTTTATGGCTTTCGATATAAACATTTTATGACTTTCGATATTATAACGACCGGGTTCCGTCGTTATAGATAATCCGATGGGGAAAAATTTTGGGCCAGAAAACTTTTACGTAGTAACTTGGAATTTCTCAACTTAATCCAGATTTGGACGAAATCGGAGTCATTAAAGTTTAGAGAAATCTGGTAACAATCGGGTGATTTATTTATGATTTTGATTACATGAGTAGTTAGATAAGTCGTTAAGGAATCCGTGCGACTTTACGGAATTGGATTTGGGTGAGTAGAACTCCTGGAATCGATCTTAGGGTGAACGGTATTTTATGAGCGTCGTTGGTTATGGAGGTCTTGAAATTATTAAAATAGCTCGTTGTTTCGTGCAAGCCGCTTTGGCGGTGGTTTTGGTCTCTCTGGCAGGGCCGCTTTGGCGGGCCAGACGCGACTTAAAGTCGTAAATAAATCCCAAAATGACTTAATTCTGCACTTTTCGATTTTTAGAGCTAAGGAACGAACCCCAGGCGACTCTTGATAGTTTTCCACCATTCTTGAGGTTAAAGGTAAGTTTTTCTCTCTCCGAATCCGTTTTTCGATCCGTAGAATGTAATAAAATGGATAATTATCGATGGGGGAAGGTTTTGATCGAGATTCTATGATGGAAACAACCCTATTTTGGGTGCTTGAGATCATGGGTATGATCTAGGGTTCATAGAATTGTTAGCGATTCGGGCAACTAGTGATTGTTTATTAATTCCCGTGTTATATGTTTAAGTTTATAATTAATTTTATCTAGATATTTATCTACTTTAATATTCAATTCACAAATAATTAATTAGAAATACAATTCACAAATAGAACCCATGGATTGTATTAACTTAACTCACTGAATTACAAGCTAAACTATTAACAATGTATATTATATTAGAATTCTTGTCTTACACACACAACTGATCTTCATGTTTTCATCATCCTACGTGGAGACGGCGTCAAACAGTGGTGCTGCCTTCGTCGGCCGGTGAGGAGGGATGGAGTGTGCGGGCGCTATTGTTTTGAATGGAGGTAGAAGTGAAAGGTTAGGATTTGAGAGTTATTTAGGGATTAAAATAGGAAAGAAAGAGGATTTTAATCTGGAGCGTTGATTAGATTAGGATGGACAACTGTAAAGAATTTGATTGAATTTGGTCTAATAGAGCTATAATTGAAATAAACAAGTGGTTAAAATTGAATTGAAGAGGCTGAAGTTGAAATAAATTGAACATGAAAATGTCTATGAATTAAATAAATTGGATAGAAAAGACTATAATTTAAATAATTTAAAGGAAAGTTAAATAAATTGCTATTTAATTAATAAAAATACTACACTTATTTAATATTTTCATACAAAATAAACACTTAAATATTATAAATGTTTAAATCTAAAGTAAATTAATTATTTCAATTAAGCAACCGATAAGTATTTTAATAATAATAAAAAAAAATTAATAAATTTTGTAAATTATGAATATTAAAGTAGATAAATATCTAGATAAAATTAATTATAAACTTAACATATAATAAAAGAAATAGGTTTTTAAAATGCATATTTAATCAAATAGCAACTGCGAAAGGTTATAGGTCGGTTAAAATTGGGTGTCAATAAATAAAACTTTCAATAATATAAAACTAAGAATTAGTTCTAGTTAATATGATATTTGTCATGTGTTTGCAATACATTAACCTTGGATGTTATCGTAAAAACTTTATTTATTAATCTCAGAATTTGAGTTAATTAATTCAAAAGTTCTAAAATATTTGTGGCAACGAGTAGATAGTTTTTTTTTTTTTAAAAAAAAAGAAATTGTATTTTTTTTTTACCATCTTCAATATTATTTTAAGCAAAAATAAAATCAATTTTGGGATCTTAAACAAATGCTTTTCTAGCTTTATCACTTCATTGAGATTAATTTCCATGTTTACCTGATGATCAAAAAGTTGAAGTGCTTGGAAGGAAAATCCCATGATATTATTAGAAGTCCATGAAACAACAGTTTTGTCTTCCATTGCATAAAAAAGTCAGTGTTACATAAGTTAATTATGCAATGTTGAATACAATAACAATGTACTCAGTGAAATCTCATAAAGTGGGGTCTGGGTCGATGTTGAATACATGTTAACTAAAGTTTTTGCCATGGGTTGATCCTCGTTCTTGATATTTTTGAAGAACCAGAGTTAAACTAATATCTCGTCCTGGAGTACGAGTACAAGTAGAGGTGGAGCCAGAAGAAAAATATTACAAAGCATGCTTCCCTTAACTTTCGATGATAGTGGCATTCGAACCCACTTTTGATCATAATGGCGTTCGACCGTCCCACAACTCTAGCATGTGAAAGAGTTTCAATGCCCCTTCCTTACCATTTAGTCATTAATCAATTTTGTTAGGGGTTCACAAGTTAACATATATATAATTTTCTAATACAATTAATATAGGATCTAAGAAAGACAAATGAATTTGTTCGAATTCGCAAACTTCCACCTAGCTCCACCCGAGTAAAAGGACATGACAATCAAGGAGCTTTTTGTAGTGTAACAACTTTCTCTACTCCTTCCGTGGAGTATGCACGTGGAAGGTAAAAAGAACATGACAGGTCTAATTATTTATTCTCTCCGTTTCAAGTTATGTGACATTTTTTGAATTTTAAAATTCAAAAAAGTCTATTTTTGATCGTAAATTTTTCATATATCTTTTAATTATTTTGAATTGTCAATTATTGTGACTTATAATACTTTTTACATAGTTTACAAATATATAAACTTCATTTCAAAAAAATGAAGATTCCACAAATAAACTTCCGATCAAACTTAAATTGCTTGACTCTCAAAAATAAAAAATATCACATAAATTGGGACAGATGAAGTAGATGATATCCTGACCATATTTAGAGGAAATGATCAAAATGGTCCTTCATGTATAGGGGTTACTGTATTTTGGTCCTTAATATATTCTAGGCGATTGAAATAGTCCTTCATGTATGACAGAATATATTCAATTTGATCCTTTATCCTAAACTTAACAAATTTGTCCCAAAAAATGTTAAATATAACGGTGGACCCACATAATTTACAAACCCACTATTTTTCTCTTCTTAATCTATTACTTCAAAATCTAACACTATTTTATCAAGAACAAATGCAATACCAGCCATATTAGCATTTACAATCACAAGACAGAACCAACACAACATAGCATAACTTCACACAAAGAAGAACCCAAACTCATACACTGAATCTTGTCCCGTTCATCAATCACAGAGCCACATCAGGAATGAATACACAAGTTACATAGCTACTTCAGTCAGAAATATCAAAAAATAAATCTAGTAGAACCCACTTATCAACAACCAAACAAGGACGATACCAAAAATTCACAACAATAGCCCCAATAACATGAAATTCAAGAACCCCAATACACAAAGTAAAACTTGTTCTAGATTACCCACTAAAAATCTCCACCATCCCAGATTACCCACATGTTGACCTTTCTGGAGAATTAATCACTCCAGACAAATATTTTTAAAAATAAACAATAAACAAAAGAGGATTATAACCAAAGGAAAGAAATATCAATAGATTAACAAAAGCAATCATGTATATAGAAAGTACCAAGAACAACGTAAATGCATATATTATACCATTCAATTCCTAGATTATACAATTAACTTACTTTTCTATCTTGGTTACGTTCTACCGACAAATAAAATTCTTGATGATCCATTTCATTCAACCTTTTTACAATAATTATGTGGTTAGATATTAGAGAAAATGGTGTTAGAATTCGTGAAACCCTTTCTTTGAGCTAATAAAGATGGTAAAAATGGTGTATTTTGTAAGTTATGTGGGCCCCACAGTTATAGTTAACAGTTTTTGGGGATAAATTGTTAAGTTTAGGGTAAAAGACTAAATTGGACACATTTTGTTATACATGAAGGACTATTTCAATCACCTAAAATATATTAAGGACCAAAATAAAGTAACTTCAATACATCAAGTCTGTAGCTTTTTAATCAAGAATCATCAAGGGCCAGCTAGCTAGTTCATGACTTATTTGTTAATGAGCCCACTTTACTATGTTAAGGTTTGAAACCTTTGACGTGTGTCTAATCCAAACACAAAATGTTATTACATCAAAGTTATAAATTTATAAATTATAACCGATTTAGTCAATCTTCTAAAATTAGCTTCTTTGAGAAATATTTTTTGTGAAGTAGTAATTTGAGTTAGACAGTATGTTTACCGTGAGCATTACAGTTAAATGATAATAGGAGTACTATGTTCATGCTTTACAATTATATGTTAATATTACTATGTTCACTATTAGGTTGATAGTTTTTTAAAAAGTTTATACCATTACATAGTGTCTAGTGGCCTTTTATTAATAATATAATTTTTAAAAAAATCAACAGAGATAATAAAGTTAGACCTTATCTTACCAATAGTAATTTTCAACATTAATAAAATTTGTTATTTAGATTTGACGTAGCAATTGGTGTAATACAAACACAAATTGTAATTAAGTAATTCAATTTTATTTTTATATAAAAATATTATCTTTTATGTCATTAGACAAAAACTAAATTTCAGATGAATTTAGTATAAGAGTTTTACTTCTGTTAAAACTAAATTTATGATGGATTTAGTATAAGGTTTTACTTCTTTTTTTACTTTGTTGAATAGGGATTTACATCTTTATTTTTTCTTGGAACTTTGTATGGATTCAATGTAATCAAGTTTCTGCGAATATTCTGCGTACAATCTTCTTTTAAAAAAAGATAAATTTGGCTAAATTTTAGTGGAAAAATAAAGGATTATTTTGGGAAATCATTTGTATATCATATTGGGCGCACCGCACGATGTTGGTTGGACCCTTGGGTTATTTTTTCGCTAGGTTAAATCAACAATGATCATTGGTTATTTTTTCTCGCTGCTATTGGGGCTAACAAACATCTTGATGCTTCACGAGATCAAGAAGAATAAAATTAATGGCTTATAATAAAATTTTAATAAGAATTCTTAAATATATTTAAATGCGTAAAAAAGAATAATAATTTAGAGTTGTCTTTTTTATTTTCACATAGTTGTTGTTTCTAGTGTAATATTTTTAAATAAAATAAAGCTTTCAATAATATAAAAACTAAGAATTAATTCTAGTTAATAAGACATTAGTCATGTGTTTACAATGCATTACCCTTGGATGTTACTGGAAAAACTTTATTTATTAATTTCAATATTTGAGTTAATTAATTCAAAGTTCTAAAATATTTGTGTTTTTTAAAAGAAGTAAAAATTGCTCATTGTTTTATACATATCTAAGGAAAAAATTGTTATGCATTCATATGCACCGTGAGGTTCTAGACAAGTATCAAGTCCACGCAACAATAAATAAAGAATATTGCTATAATTATTTAATGGCAACATATAGTATAATTTTTGTTATAGTATATTTAGAGACAATAATAAATATGGGTATATAAACTATCTTATTAGACATTCATCACTACTATATATACTAATATTATCTTTACTTTCAAACAATTATATATATTATCACTTTTAGTATTTTATATCATATATTAATATATTATTTGAAGATACAATTAGATATCCATATCCCTTAAAATTAGGATTGAATAATTATCTGCTTAATTAACTTTTTCACTCTAAATCAACCACTATCTCTTAATTCTCCTCTCCCATATTTATCACTCAATTGTGTCTCCTCCTTTCTGATTCAAGAATTTCACCGTACAATTTCATTCCAACAATAGCTAATCTACTCTCTTCTTCTCAAGATATCATCACCATGGCGGACAAATTCTCCTGAACACAAATATTATTTTGTATTGTTCATTTATAACGAGATCAAATCAAAGTAACTGCTATAGAGAAAACTTTCAATTCAGAGTGGGTCTTGATTGTTTGTCTCCGAAAGAAATGGATCTTAGTTTTGATTATGTTATGCCACATCATAAA
Organism: Solanum gandarillasii; assembly: GCA_029582405.1. Classification (NCBI taxonomy): domain Eukaryota; kingdom Viridiplantae; phylum Streptophyta; class Magnoliopsida; order Solanales; family Solanaceae; genus Solanum; species Solanum gandarillasii. The sequence goes on along the minus strand of JAJONY010016755.1, from coordinate 6,825 downwards.
AGGATCAAAGGGAATTGTAGAGAGTTTTTGTTTGTTGGTGTTTTTCTAAGGCTTTCTTTGGTTACTGTGATATGGATGTGGTAGTACCAATATTACTTTGATATAGTCCTTGAAACATGTGTATCCAATAAGTAGTAATCTTAATTAAGATCCGAGTTGTATTTTTAGTAAATATGGGGTATCTGAACAAGTATATGTATCCACCATTAAATTTGGAATGCATGATTTTTAACAACACAGTGATATTAATGATACGACAGATACTCTACAGTCGTGATTTGTTCCTAAATTCATGTGTTTCAGCTACATTTCATATTTAGATACACATAATTAAATGTATATGCTTATTATGTATTCGAGATACATGTTTTTGGATATAACATATGAAATTTAGATACACATAATTAGATGTATATGCTTCTTCTTTTTGTATATTCCATATTTAGATACACAAGATGTATATGCTTACTATTTATTCGAGATACATGTTTTTGGATATAACATGTGCAATTGATACTTGATACATGAAATTAATACTAGATACATATAAAAGATACATGAAATTAATATTAGATATATATATATATATATATAAAAATTGATACATAAAATTAATACTTGATACGTATAACAAATACATGAAATTAATGCTACATACTTCTATGATACTTATGAATGTACTTGTATGACACTCGTGTATCTAAGTGTTTAGTTTGATAGATACATCATATATTGATAATATAGATACATCAAATTAATGAATTTATTACTTTAAGAGTAATTATTTTGAAATTAATCAAATTACATTACCAAGATATACATGTTTTTATCTTATATTAATAATATTAATGAATTTACTATTTCAAAGAATAATAAAATAAAATTAATTATCTAATATATTTTGAAAATCCTCAATTACTCCTCTAATTAAGGAAATCAGTTACAACCAATTACTTTAAATAAATAAATTTTGTATTTCAATTTTAAAATTCGGCAGATACATGTTTCTCATGGATTCAGAGTCATGTATTTTAAGAATGAAATATGATAGAGGAAGTAATATTTGAAACTATTGGGAATCTTAGTAATTAAAACCTAAACTAGTTGGATTTATGTGATTTGCCCTATAAAAATCAACACTATAAATAAATGTCACTAAAATTTTTACACTTTAAATGCAATGACGTTAAATATTTTTAGACAATAAATATTATTCCTAAAAGAAATTATTGCCACTAACGATCTCTTTTATGGCAGTGACACTCCATGAAGTTGAAATTTTTGTGCTTGACATTAACTTAAAAGTAAATAAAATCTCTTTGAAATTTTGTTCACCAACTGATCCACATATCTCTAATTTTTACCCATTTCTTGCTTCTAGTCATATCATAAAAGAACAAGTATGAGAACATAAACGCCATAGAAATCGAAATGATCTTAGTGCATAAATTTCTCTTTGATATTGCACAACTCTGATGAGTAATTGGGCGTTGTTTTTATAAGTTTTTTTCTTGTCATTTAAATTACCAATGAAGGTTTGATGATTTGGGAAATTTGGCAATGAAGGAGAGTTCAGACATAACTGAGCAAAATAAAAATATGAAAAAATCACTTACTATTTAGTATTATTGAAAATATTTAAACATTGTAACATCCCATAACTTTTTTTATGTTAATTGGAACGAAAGATATAATATTTGATTATCATTTCATTACTATCCTTATAGAGTTGCTAAAATATCAGGAGTTGGACCAATTCCTACTTGTAACCAAGAAGAGCATTTATCCAAATTCACATCTTTAAGGTTACTCAATTTTGCTTCTTTGGCTTTTCGATTTTCATCCCTACTCAAAGAATCTTTGTAGTTGTGATTTTGATTTTGATTAGTATCGTCTTTCCATAGCTGGAGTTGGCTTCTTGGAACTTCCTGTTCAAATGGATTATTGTATAGTTTCAAGCCAACTTCAATTGGATTGCCTAGTTGTGCTGGAAAATTTAAATCTAGTGGTTGATGAGAGTTGATAAATAAAGGCTTGTTGTATAGTACTCGTTCTTGGTTGTGATATTGGATTTCTTGAAAAGTAGGTATAAAGGTAGTCTCTGGCCAACTCGATGTTAGCCAGTGACACCTTTTGTGTCCGCCCAAGGCTTGTCCAGATGAAAAGACTCTATGGCAAATCGAGCATTGATGAACCCTAGATCTTTTTCTTGAAAATGAGCTTGATGATGTTGAAGATTGAGATTGAAAATCGTTAAATTCTTGATGCAAAATTAAATCACTAGGAGAGATCATTGAGTCTTCATAATCAATGGCATTATCATCATCGTTGTTATTGTTTTCATCATCTTTAATGTTGTCATCGAGTTTTACAGCATAACACCCTTTAACTTTCTTGTGACTCGCTCTATGTCCCCCTAAAGCTTGGTGAGAATTAAAAATTTTCTTACATCCTTTACATTGAAACATTCCCTTTTCCACTTCTTTAGCCTTGTTTCTAGCCTCCTTGTTATTGTTATCGGACAAATCACAAGATTTGTTCGATAACATAACTAAACAATTTGCGAGATCTTCTTCTTCTTCTCTTGAACAATGTTGTTTCTCTTTAACATCATGACCATAATAATAATACTCCGATTTCTCAACATCTATATGATCATGATCATGATCACTTGTTGATCGATTATTCTCTAACATTAATCGATTTGAATTAGTATGTAGATTATACGAGTGTTTTTGACCCTCCAATTTTTCCCTTCTAAAATTATTCATCATATATTTTTGTTCACTAATTTCTTCTCCATAGTTTCTATTACTACTATTATCCCCTACTGCTCCATGAGATCTCATGTGCCCACCTAGTGCCCCAGCACTATTAAATCCCCTCTTACATACTCTACAATAGAGTAATACAACATGACTTGATGGTTCATTTTTTTGGCTATTATTATTATCCACCATCATTTTCACTCATTTTGCACTAAGAGTACTAAAAGAGAAGTGGTATATATAAATAATTATTAGTTAGTGACAGTAGCAAAGTGAGGGAAGTTATCCTAGTTTATAGTTGATGTTAATTGAATGTGGATGAGAGTTAAAGACATAAAACATGTTTGTTACAAGTGGAAAGTTTTGTTCCCGTGTGGTAGAGAGATTATTTCTAATTCGTATGGTTATTGTGTCATGTTAGTATTTTTACAGTCAAAATTTACTTACACAAGTTTACACATTTTAAGTAATATGGTACTTATAAAGAAATTTGTAAGGTTATAGTGGACTGCTTTACTAGTGTGACCTCTATATACGTATGTATGTACAAACGTGTAGAATTTTTTTTTTAAAAATAAACGTTTTTACTCATTTAGAGATAATTATAATTAATTGTCCAAAAATGAGGATAATTCATACAGAAAATAAATGAGTAAACTTAGTTGGAGGCTTGAAACAAAAACTTATGATATGTTTGATGTGGCCTATAGGTGAATAAAGTGGGTGCAAATAAAAATATCAAGATTCAATTTTTTGTAGAATCGAAAATTCTAAAGCGTTATTTTTATATTTATTTATTTGTCTAAATGTTGGTGGACAAAATTATCGCGTAGTAATTGTATTGATGGAAAATAGCAGGTACTTGATAAAATAGTTCATGTTATATTGGTAAATTGAACCTTACACCACTATTACCAACAACAACAACAACAATAAAAAAGTTTTTGTTTATGGTATAGAGAGAGAAAACATCTTTTTGGATATTCAAATTTTTTCATGTTTGGTTTGTCAAAATTAATATTTTGAAATATATTTTATTTAGAAAAAAATATTCATTAAAAATAAGGACAATGACTTCCCTAATAATATTAAGTATATACCGAAAACAATGACTCCCCCCCGCCCCATTATCGTCTCACACAGAAAGAAAGAGCATCAGCCCAACCTGTAGGTCCGTAATTCCCATTCCTTTACCACCCCACCCCCTACCACCCGTGATCCTCACTTGGCCACTCCACCCTTTCATAATGTTTTCCTAGATTATATATAAATATTTTTAGAATAATATTTTTTTTTCTTATTTACCAAACACAAAAAATAAGTAAAGCACTCATTTATTAATTCAAGACAAAGTCATTCCTTCATACCAAACACACCCTATCTTATGAGTCTCATGATATAGTTGTGGTTTGGCTTAAGTCATACACCGCCCCCTAAAGTTGTCCGCATAATTCACTTGGACACTTTAACTAGGGCTTGTAAGTTGTACCTATCGAACACCTTGACCATTCTGAATTTGAACCAATTAGACACTTTGTGCATATGTGGCACAAAAAGTGGGACTCGCGCCTTATTGGGCGCGTGAATCATTTAATCAAACACATTTTCAACCTTTTTTTCTCATTATTTTTTTAAAAAAAATAACAATCTTTTCCAATTTCCTCTCCTTCAAAATTGCACGACCCCTATTGCTTCTATTACTTCATAACAATCCACCATCAACATTTTTTTACAAATTTACTTCTTCTAAGTTTATACTTAAATTTGATAAAAATTCCAACGATGCAGGCAATAAGAAATTCATACTTCACTTTATTTCTTACATTTCAAGCCCTAATATGTTGTTTATCATATATTTCCCCGTTAATAGTAATTTTATTGGAACAGATAAACCCTAGCTTTGTTGTACACAAGGACACCTCTTCATTTTTTTTTAACCTTCTTGTCAATTATCATTGTATTAATTTTTCAGTTTTAGAATTATATTATGCCATCATTTTCACCGGAAAAAATGAAAACTACCAAAAACAAAGACTACTATCCACATCTCCTTTACCAGAAAAAATGAAGACCATATACACCATCCCTGATCCACACCCCTTCTTCCTCCACAACAAAGTAGAATCAAAATTCGAAATCAAGATTAAAAAAGGAAGAACATATTTTTTTAAGAAAAAAACAGCATCAATTTAAAATAGGAATAAAAAATACGGCATAAAGAGAAACAAAAATGGTGAATTCATACTTAGTATATGTTAAAATCTCAGTTTTTTTTCAAGATGAACAATAACAAGGGATATCTTTTAGGTAAAGAGAAGAAGGGGGAGGTTTGGGGTGGGTGGGGGTGCGGCGGGTCGGGTGGGGTGGTTTAAGTAGATTTTTCTTTTTTTTTAGTTGAAACTCTTTTTTTTTTGGATTTAGATTTTTAATATTTAAATTTCATTTATTTAAAATAATTAAATTAAAATGTCACATGTCTTCGTGTCAGAAAAATGTTTGATAGGTATTTATTTTTTAAGATTGAAATATCTAATAGGAAAATGAATGTGTTGAGATGTCTAAGTAAAATATGTGAACAACTTTAAAGGGGCGTGAATGACTTAAGCCTTGTGGTTTAGTTGGGAGACTATTTCTGACTCTTCATGTGGTCATAGTGTTAGCATTTTTCAGTCAAATCAATTCACACAAAATCACATTATTGTACTAAAGTTGTAAATTTGTTGGACTATTTTATCAACACCAACAGAAAATTACAGCGTAACTCTTCGAAAAGTCAAAAGAAAGTAACATTTTAAAGTAATTATAGTAATTACCTATCTTATAAATTAAATGAAGAATATTTCATTCAAAAAGAAAATGAGTATGATAATTGCTATAGTTTGGAGGCTCGGAAAAAAACTTATGATATGTAGTTAACACTATGACCTATTGATAAATGAAATAAGCGAAACTAAGGTAAATTGAGGTTTAATTTTAATAGAAACGAAAAAAATCAAGGGTGATTTTTTCATTTATCATTTGTTTATGTTTAGAGTTATCCGATTTTTCTAGTGATAGGAGGTAGTAACTAATAACTATTCGATAATTTAGTTAATATTGTATGCAAGTTTGATCTGATGCGAATACTTATGGTAAAAAAAAAACTTTTTCTAGTGTGTATATACATATACATAATCCATTATAATGTAATTAACTTTTTCAGATATGGCTATAAAAAGTCGAAATGTAAGCCATGCTATTTTCATCATGTCATTCACTGCAATTCTTGTAACATAATGTATCCACATTAATGACTAATTATGATATTTGCAATTTTAAATGTGATATGTGTCATTGATATCCACATATACCGTTATGCACCACCAAAGATGGGATCCGGCTCCCCTCCACTTGAGGAAATGGAGGGAAGGGGTAATGAAGGGGAGCTAAATCCCCACCGGAGATGGCAATACAATGGATATAATCCATTCACTTTTAGTTAATCAGATATTTCGAGTTTGAATTTCGAAAAATAGAAAAAATCATGATTAGAACATTTCCACAGATAAGGTACCATTAAGAATTCTGGTAAGGGAAAACGAAAAATTGAATTTTCTTTGTTGGTATAGCTAGTCTCAATGACAAAATCTAAATTAGAGAATTATTAATCCTAGTGTTGAAGCTATGATTAATTAGTACTATATACATAATCTAAAAGCAGTTCGGCAATGAAACAAACACTTTTTGAACACGTGAGGAAGAAAGAGATATATATTCACGTGAGAAGAAATGAAAGGAATTATAGTTTGTCCATTTGTGGGCGAACTATCTTTAAAGTTGGTGTAATATTATTTTGGATGAATTGAGAGTTAACAGGGATGACGGGGTTAAGGGATGTTAGTTATAGTTCACCCATTGTCCGTGTTGGTGTATGTTTTTAGAGAGAGTCCATTTTGATGTTTAGAATTCAAAAAGTGTCTGTTTTGACGCCGGACTCTACTAAATGGGAATTCTCTAACGTCCAAAAACCCAAAGAAAGAACAAAAAATGTGACCTAAATTTCCCAGAGCTTATATAT
>JAJONY010016754.1:0-21042 GCA_029582405.1 Solanum gandarillasii | reverse complement strand
GTGGGGCCCACTTATATAGTTTGATAAATATATTGAATATTAGTAGTGATTTATAGTATAGTAATTAATAATATATAATATGTAGTATTTAAGTGGAAGGTGGTGGGGCCCACTTATATATTTTATAAATATATTGGACATTAATAGTGATCTTATTGGCACAATGGTAGCCATTCCTAGAGTCTTCTATAATATATATATATATAATATAGTAATGTCCAAATATGATGTAACTACAAAGTATAATAACTCGTATGGTAAATGTCATTAAATATAATGACTTTTCACATTTTTGTATTTATTAAATTGCAATGAAACTCACCTTTTAAATTCCATAACTATTGCATTGATTTCTACATTTCCTTATAGAAACATAAAGCAATACAAAGAAAGTAAAATAATTTTAGGAGAAGAGATAAATAATAATGGTGAATAATATCCTAAATATGGATAGATTAAAAAGGTGATTTTTTTTTGAAGAATAAAGTTGATTAATAATTAATTAAATGATGATTACATAATGAGATCTAATTAAAGAAAAAAAAATAACGTTTATGTTTCAATGAAGAAGAAAACAACCAATTTTCTATAATTACTATATTAATTTTAGGAATAATATAAATAGATTAACATTAATTTAATGTAATATTTTTAAATACTAAAATAAAGAGGAAATTCCCAAAAATATAAGAAAAATGATAATTAAAAATCCTGATCAAAGAAGTATGCCACATCACCTTTTCATATCCTCCTTTATATATAGATTATATAAATAAATATGTAACAATAAATTAAAAAAAATTAAGAATACAATTTCATTAGAGAAGGAATAAGATAAGAAAATGTACTACTACTTATTTTCAGGAATAACAACAGCTTCTTGGGTCTTTTGCCTTTTCGATATGACTAAATATGGCATCCATACATGTAGATTGTAATAATAACTAAATTAAATGATGAAATTTAAGGGTAGAATTAAATATTTGCAAACATAAAATGAGCTTCACGCATTGTTGCCTCTTCAGTTGCGATATACTGTAACGTACATATACATAAAGTAATAAAGGAATTAATGGAATAATTTAAAGGAAAATGATTAGTAGAGGGTATTTAAACAAAAGTTAAAGAAGGAAAAAGACAAAAGTTGTATCATGATGATGCACGTACTGTGTTATTGCAAGGAAAAGTTAAATTTTCTGACGAGAGAATATAATTAACTCATAAGCCAAAAGAGAAAACAAATTTAGATAAGAATTTAAACCCTTTTCATTTGTAAAGTCAAAAGTGCCTACTGGGATTAGAAAACACTTTGCAGAAACATCAAAACTTTAATTGAACTATGTGGATAACCGTTCTGGAATATGGATCTTAACGCCATTCCTTGCTTATGAACCTCTCATCAATTCCTTGAACTATGTCTTCTTTCTTCACCATCTCTCTTGGTTCATCACTAAGTAAAATCATGTCTCCCATTTTCAAGTAATTTGTTGACCAATTTGGCATCATGGAATTGGCAACGCCAAAATTGGGACTCCGCGTCCATTGTTGAGTTCCATCCACAATGTGACAGAAATCCGCCCTCAAAATCAACAACTCATGTGGACTGGTGCCCATCCCTTTATTATCATTCCTTTGTTTCAGGCAATCCACATGGTTTTTCCATGCTACAAACTCCATTGCAGCAGCACAAGCACCAGAAGTGAAGAAAGAGACTACAACAGGTATGTCAAATTTCATGAAAATTTCCTCGCGCTATATTTGGTGTTTTTCCAATGTGCCAGATTCATTCCGAAAGTGACAATCAACCACTGTTAGCCAATAATTACAACATTAATAAGTATAATACAAATAGTTGATTTGCTTCCAAAAGAAAATCAGAAAATTACATCCAATGAGAGACTCACAAACAGAGAAGCAATTACAAATAACTCACTGATACATACTCAGGTTAAAATTTCACAATAGTAATATAACTTATTACTCTAGCAAAATAGAAATCCTGAAAAATAGATGAATATTAATATATCAATAAACTGGATATTGTCCTAAGAAACTATTTCAGCAATGTGAAATTAAATAAGCATTCCCTATTTTTAAATAGAGTATACATGAATTAACAAATTAATTAACATCAACAAGTTTTCAGTGGGGAAATAAAATAACAAAGCCAAAATAATTAAATAGCTTAAAAGGGAGGGACAGAACGTGAGAACAAAAAAAAATAGTGATAGCATTGCTTTCTGATGCCCAATTCATATTGAAAATAAACATTTACTTACAGAGATTAGGAATGTGAGCAATTTTGTGCCAGTCTTCTCCTATTCCCTTCTCACACCGCTTGAACACTATTGGACATTCAGTAATTGTTAAAGTTGTGAGGGCTGTTAGGTGCTGCAATCCTTCCGGTAAACATTTTAGCATCCAACAGTTACTGACAGACAACTCGGTGAGTGAAGTTAAACCTTTCACCCCTTCCTCTGGGAGACTCTCTAGTGCGCTGCACGTCTGAATCCGCAGACTCTTCAAAGCATTGAGACTAGCCAGGCTGGTAGGCAGCTCTTTGAGATTCATAAAGGAAAAGATTTCCAAGTATTTGAGATTTGCAAGGCTTTTGAACATCTCTTCTGGGAGTGAAGCAGCTTCATAGTTACTGCTAATGTAGAGGTAAGTAAGAGCCCTAAGATTAGATATGGACCTCAAAACTGTTGCATCTGTCTCATAAACTTTCAATTTCTTGACAGAAGAAAGGGTCGGAATAACAAACATAGGGCACCCATTAATTATCATCTCTTCAAGCACTGGGAATTGCTCTTCTCCTTCCTTTTTCAGCAATCCTTTCAGATTACCAAAGACCCATATAACAAGTTTCCTCAAGGATGGAAACCTTATTCTTGTGGGCAATCTAGAATGAACATCAATATCCACATCTTCAACATACTCCACATCCACAGACCCCCAGAATAACTTTAGACTTTCTAGACAAGGCAGCTCACCAAAGGGTGGTAAGCAAGAGCAGTTTTCACAATCTCTAATTGAAATAGAGACAACATTTCTCAAAACTAAGTGATTCATCCACCCAGGGAAACGGAATCCTCTGAAGCCACTGATCGTTAAAGAAGTCAGATTGGGGTGTGGTTTGAGGGCTTCAAGCACTTTAACTTCTTCTGATTCATATCTATGCGGTTCATTCCAAATCATGCTTAAACCAATGCAGATTCGCTTTTGCAGATAAAGTGGCTTCTTTTGCATCCTTGTCATTCTTCACTCTCTCAAGATGCGAGATTTTAATTGAGCCATAGAGATTTAGGCTTCCTAATTCACCAAGTTGATAACCTTTCCTCTCGCCCACTACAAAGCAATCTAGAATCTTAAGACATGTCAAAGATCCTATCCTTGGTGGCATAGAATTCAATAAATAGTTATCAAGTAAAAGATTTCGGAGACTAACAAGTTTACTTGTTTGTTTTGGCAAACAACAAAGTGACTGGCAATACTGTAGATCAAGAGTCTGCAGATTTTGAAGCTTGCATAACTGCTTTGGAAGACTATGAATGCTACGATTGTCAGACAAGTCCAGGTATCTTAAATGTACTAGATCTCCGATGGAAGACGGTAACTGCTTAAGTTTTAATTTACTTAGATTAAGCACTCTTAACGAGATAAACTTTTTCAAGGGGGAAGGAGGGTAAGAAGACACCACTTGAGCAAAACCAATGGACATCTTATGTGAGTAACCTTTAGCATTTATTTCACGGATATTGCTGCCTGATGTGCTAGCTGTAAACAGAGATGTAGCCATATCATGGATGAGATCATGCATACTGAAATAAGTTTTACCAGATTTAACTTCAATCTCTTGGAAGAAAGACCTCAAGTATAATTCATTCCATACTTCATTACCCACATCCTCTAGCTCCAAGTTTCCTTTTGATAAAAGAAAACCGTGTGCCATCCAGAAAGCAATTAGCTTTTCTTTTTTCATTTTGGTGTCCTTTGGGAACACCGCACAATACACAAAGCATTGTCTCAAATCAAGTGGAAGATGATGATAACTCAGTCTCAGGGCAGACAGAATAGAACTTTCATCTTGAGGTAAATTCCAAATCTCGCTATCTCTCACATGTTCCCATTCTCTTTCTTCTCTCTTGAAGCGCAAAATACCTCCAAGAGTCTTGGCTGCTAGAGGCACCCCACCACATTTTTTCACAATCTCCTTTCCGATAGCCACAAGGTTTGGATTTATTTCTTCTTGGTATCCAAATGCACGTTGCATGAGCAACAACCAACAATCTTCTTGGGACAGATTTGACAATTCATAGGGTTGCAGTGTTCCCATAATTGATCCAACCTTTTCGAGACGAGTAGTGGTTAGAACACAAGCACCACTTGCTCCAACCTTCAAGACTGCGCTTAAATTATCCCACTTCTGTTGATCTTCATTCCAAACATCATCTAAGACAAGCAAGTATCTTTTTCCATTCAGTAACTCTTGAAGCTTCATTTGAAGTGGAGCCAAGCCCATGTCACCAAGTGACATTCTTTCAATAAATTCTACAATTTCCTTTATCAACCTCTTCTCATCAAAATCATTGGAGACACAAATCCATATTTTGGGATAAAAATGCTCAGTTACTGTCTGATCATTGAAGACCATTTGGGCAAGCGTCGTCTTTCCTAGTCCCCCCATACCAACTATTGGGAGGACTGAAAGTTCTTGAGCATCACTAACATTGTTTATCAGGATTTTCACTATCTCGTCCATTTCTTTGTCCCTTCCATAAACTTGTGGTTCAGTTAAAACAGAACCTGGTCCAAGCAATGTCCACATGAGAATATTGTTACATTCAAGTTCATTAAGGATCAAATAGATATTATTTTCGCACAATAAAGAAATATGGATGAGCTGAGGAGGTTGAAAATCTTTGAAGCTTCCCCTCCCCCCAAAAATACACATGAATTTGATACAAAAAATGATCAAATATACTCATACCATTGGAAATAGTTTATATGTATCCATCGTTATACTTTTGTTCTAATCCCGTTATACTATCAGTCCAAATATGCCCCTCCTTTTATGTCAAGAAAAGAACTCAAAGTGGAAGGAATGGTTTGGGTATGAGTTAAACGGTAGGTTTCTAAAGAAATCTGGTATTTAAAATTGGGTTGGATAATTTGATTCTGAGCTAGCCAAAATTGATAAATTTGTGTCAAAGTATAATGAGAGGAATATATTTAGACCGAAAGTATAATGAGAGGTATATTTAAACTATTTATGATAGTACATGAGTATATTTGACTCTTTTCCAAATTTGATAAATTACAGAATAAAAAGAATATAATCCAAGTTATTGTTATACTAATTTAAGATGAGTACCTGTTTCCCGTCTAACAACTTGTCTCTCTATAATCTTTTCGTGCAAATGAAAATTCTTTCTTTCCTCTGCAATTGCATTTAGTTTTTTCATCACTTGGTCCATCCTTTTCCCGACCTTGTGACGGAAAGGGATAACCTTTGGATGATAACGACCATATGCAGACAGGGAGAATCGTGTGGCCTTAGTTTTATATTCATCCAAAATGTCATCGACTTCATATGTAGCAGCATTGAGTTTTTGCAACCAATTTTCTAGTGGCTTGTCGTTGAGTTGCTTCTCCTGAGCATCTTCAAGGACGGCTTGGATTGTAGAAAACATGCTTGAAAGCCTTTGGAATTCATTTTGAAAACCGAAAATCAATACAAGTTCCCCTTTGAGGAAAGAAGTGAGATTCTATCAGAACTTTAACGACAGCTTCAGCCATATGTTGAATTCACTATTACAAATATCAGATGTGAAGAGGGAGTCTAGATTATAGAATTGTAAACAATGAATAGCTAGAGTGGGAATTGTAAACAATGAATAAAAATATAGGTGGTTGTTGGAATAATCTTTTATATGATTTTTGAGAATCAAACTCTGTTTTTTAATTCGATATCTGTTAGCACAAGTTTAATGGGTACAAAATATGTATGATTTTGAAACAAAGTAAATATAATAAACGTTGGGCTGATGGGCTAGGCGTTGAGGTAGTTGGTGATTACTTTGGTAGGAAACTTGCATGCCTAATAATTATATGAAATTCGAAAACTAGGATACTTAATATGTATTTTTGACCTTTACATTTTTTAAAAAATAAAAGATTTAACTTGGTAATTGTTATTGCATATTCATGGAAACTGGTAGGTAGTTTCATATCTGTCTATTCTTATGAGGTTGGTTTGTCTTTCACCTCAAAACAAAAAAAAAAAAACTCTTGTTTTCATCTCTCAAGCTGTCAACTTGTAATTAACGAACAGATACCACAGAATATCCTCAAAACAAACAAGAAGAGGAGAGCTGTAAATAATTTTATTTTATTTTGGGAAAAAAGGTCTCATATACGTCTCAATTTTGGTTAAACAAATGGCTCACAAATATCCTTTTCTTTTAATGGAAGTGAAAAAAATATGTTTTTTATTTTAAAAAGAATTCATGAAGGGATGGATATATTTGATCCTTCTCACATGTCTTTTTTAATTTTTTTTTAATTCAACAACTGATTTGAATTTATTTTTTGATGATCAAATTTATTTTTTTCAATTCTTTTCTTGTAAAGTTATTATAAATGCCCTAATTTTATTTTTTACAAAAATAAAAACTAAATTTCATATAGCCACAAAAAAAAAGTTTTAATTTTTTTCCCTACTTTTTCTCTTTTCCCCTTCTATTAGGAAAATTACACGGTTAAACAAACATATACTAGTTAATTAACTAACATAACTATAGTTTACATTAATTACAGTTCAAAACATACTTAAAACTATAATTACATTCTCTCTCTCGTCTCTCTCTCTCGCCTCTTTGTGGAATCTCGCTCGTCATCCTCCTCTTTTTCAGTCATCTCTCCCTCGCCTCTCTCCTCTCTTTGCCCAGTCTTTCTCTCACTTCTCTTCTACCAATCTCTCTCACTTTATGTGTTTGTGTTTGAATAAGCAAGAGTGATGGGATATTAAAATACAAATACGTATCTATCCGCCCTATACACCTATAATTATACAAATACAAAAATTCCTCTGCTCAATTCTCTTTTGCCTTTCTCTCTCTCCCGCTTTATACAAACACAAATTATACAATGTATAATTTGTGTTTGTATAAAGCAAGAGAGGGATTGGATATACAAATATTTTTACTCGATTCAATTGTATACACATTTAAATTGTATGTAGATATACAAATACAATAATGATACATATACATAGTAGTTACATATATACAATTATCTAACCGATATACACATACAATTCACCTCTCTCCACTCTCTATCTTCTCTCTCTCTTCCCTCTCCCAATTTCGCTCGCCACTCTCCTCCCTATAACATGTAGTTACAAATCGTAATTTTCAAACTACAGTTATGGATCATAATTAAGCTATTTTTCAGTGGCTATATGAGAAAAATTCCCCTCTTCTATTCACACTTTTTCTTTTAATTTCTCTTATTTTTACACTAAAGAATGATGAAAAAATGAAATAAGAATAAGAAACTCAAATAATAATATTTCACAATTTAGGTTCCCCATGTCATCATCATACCAAATGAAAACAAAAGTTGAATATATCTTAATTTCAACTATAAAAACAGAAGATTATCTTAATAACAAAGAAGAATTTCAAATTCATGTAAAATTGTCATGCATCACATCTGTTGTCTGCTTCTTTTGTTCTATTTGGAAGATGGCAAAGGGTATCCAATATGAACTTTTCCACATTATTTGCTTATAAATTGAATAAATGACTTCAAAGAGCGCATTGAACTATCTGGATAATCGTTCTCGAATATGGATCTTAAAACCATTGCTTGCTTATGAACCTGTTCATCGTTCATCAAATCGTCAATTCCTTGAACTATGTCGTCTTTCTTCACCATCTCTCTTGGGCCATCATCACTACGTAAAATCATGTGTCCCATTTTCAAGCAATTTGCCACCTCTTCCTCTGTAAAATTTGATTGACGATTTGACCTGACTTCATGATCATGTAGTATTGAAGTTAGTGATTTCCAAAATGTTTCGAGCAACAATGGTCCTACACCCCATATTTGCTTTTTAATTACATAATTGATGAATGAACTCTCAAGATCATAGCAGGTTTTGATCAACAATGCAATAGAACCTTTTATCTCATTCAAAGTTATAATCAACCATTGTTAGCCAATAATTACAACATTAACAAGTATAATACAAATCGTTGATTTGTTTCCAAAAGAAAATCAGAAATTACATCCAATGAGAGACCCTCAAGCAGAAAAACAATTACAAATAACTCACTAATATATACTCAGATTAGGAATTTGAGCAATGTTGTACCAGTCTTTTCCTATTCCCTTCTCACACCGCTTGAACACTATTGGACATTCAGTAATTATTAAAGTTGTGAGGGCTGTTAGGTGCTGCAATCCCTCCGGTAAACATTTTAGCATCATACTGACAGACAACTCGGTGAGTGAAGTTAAACCTTTCACCCCTTCCTCTGGGAGACTCTCTAGTGCGTCACACTCTTTAATTATTAGACTCTTCAAAGCATTGAGACTAGCCAGGCTGGTAGGAAGCTCTTTGAGATTCTTGAACTCAGAGATTTTCAAGTATTTGAGATATACAAGGCTTTTGAACATCTCTTCTGGGAGTGAAGTAGCTTCTTCATTATAGCTAATGTTGAGGGAAGTAAGAGCCCTAAGATTCGAAGAAAGGGTCAGAATAGGGCAATAGCGAATCTCCATCTCTTCAAGCACAGAGAATTGCTCTCCTCCTTCCTTTTTCAGCAATCCTTTCAGATTACCAAAATATTTTATACGAAGTTTTCTCAGGGATGGAAACCTTATTCTTGTGGGGAATCCAGAATCAACATCAATATCCACTTCTTCAACATACTCCGCACACCCCCAGTATAACTCTAGACTTTCTAGACAAGGCAGATCACCAAAGGGTGGTAAGCACGAGCAGTTTCTGTAGTCCTTAATTACAATAGAGACAATATTTTTCAAAACTGAGTGATTCATCCACTCTGCGAGATGGAATCCTCTGAACCAGTTGATTTCTAAATATTTCAGATTGGGATGTGGCTTGAGGACTTCAAGCACTTTAACTTCTTCTGATTCATAACTATGTGGTCCGCTGTCCCAACTCATGATTAAAGAATGCAGATTCCCTTTTGCAGATAAATTGGCTTCTTTTGCGTCCTTATCATTCTTCACTCTCTCAAGATGCGAGATTGAAATTGAGCCATAGAGATTTAGGCTTCCTAGTTCACCAAGTTGATAACCTTTCTTCCTTTCAACAACAAATTGACCTAGAGTCTTAAGGCATGTCAATGATCCTATCCTTGGTGGCATACAAGTCAATGACTGGCAACCATCAAGTAAAGTATTTCGGAGACTACCAAGTTTACTTGTTTCTTTTGGCAAATAACAAAGTGAGGTGCAATATTGTAGATCAAGAGTTTGCAGATTTTGAAGCTTGCATAACTGCTTTGGAAGACTACGAATTCTACCATTGTCAGACAAGTCCAGGTATCTTAAATGTACTAGATCTCTAATGGAAGACGGTAACTTCACAAATAATAAGCGAGGTAGATTAAGCACTCTTAACGAGATAAACTTTTTCAAGGGGTGAGGAGATAAAGAAAACACCATTTCGGTGAAACCAATGGACATCAACATATTTTTATAATCTCCTTTTTTTATTTCCCGAATATTGCTGCGTGATGTGCTTGCTGAAAACAGAGATGTAGCCAAATCATGAATTAGATCATGCATCTTGAAATAAGTTTTACCAGATTTAACTTCAATCTCTTGGAAAAAAGACCTCAAGTATAATTCTTTCCATACTTCATCCCCCAGATCCTCTAGCTCCAAGCTTCCCTTTGGTGCTTTTGAAACAAGCCAAATGTGAACTTCTCTCCATTACACTTTTTCTCAATTTCTTCCACAAATTTTGATTGCTCATTAATATCGTCTTTTTAATTATACTTTCTAAATTACTTTAATCTATAATATTATTTTCTTAATATCGGTTAAAGCAGATTTTATTGAAATTTACAAAACAGAGCACCTAATATTTTAGAAATTTAATGTTATCTTTGCAAAAAAATAATAATTCTTTCCTGTAGGAAACTAATTTTAAGGTCCTTTAACAAAGATTTTTATTAGAAGTCAGATCATAAACCAACGTTATAGTAAGCAAGTAGAGTGAATGGATTTTACATTTATAAGTAGAGTATATACACATAAATATCACACAGCGGAACCATTCTCGAAACATACTGTTTACATGAATTATAGATAAGAAATTCAAACAATGCAAACTATGCTGAGAGACTCACAAACAAAGAAACAATTACTAATACATATTCAGATATGGAATGTGAGCAATTTTGAGCCAGTCTTCTCCTATTCTCTTCTCACACCGCTTGATCAGTGTTGGACATTCCCCAACTGTTAAAGTTGTGAGGGCTGTTAGGTGCCGCAATCCCTCGGGTAAACATTTTAGCATCTTGAAATTATGAACAGATAATTCCGAGAGTGAAGTTAAACCTTCCGCCCCTTCCTCTGGGAGACTCTCTAGTGCGCCACAACTATGAATTTTCAGATGCTTCAAAGCATTGAGACAAGCCAGGCTGGTAGGCAGATCTTTAAGATTGTAGTAGGTAGAGATATTCAAGTATTTGAGATTTGCAAGGCTTTTGAACATCTCTTCTGGGAGTGAAGTAGCTTCTTCGTTATTGCTAATGTCGAGGGAAGTAAGAGCCCTAAGATTAGATATGGACCTCAAACCTGTTGCATCTGCCCCATAAACATGCAATTTCTTGATAGAAGAAAGTATGGGAATAACAAACAGTAAATCGACATATGTTCAAGTACAGGGAATTGTTCTTCTCCTTCCTTTTCCAGCAATCCTTTCAGATTACAAAATTTATCTACTTTAAGTTTTCTCAGAGATGGAAACCTTCTTCTTGTGGGGAAACCAGAATCAACATATTCCACCTCTGCAGACCCATTACATAACTCTAAACTTTCTAGACAAGGCAGCTCACCAAAGGGTGGTAAGCACGAGCAGTTTTTGAAGCCTCTAATTAGAATAGAGACAACATTTTTCAAAACTGAATGATTCATCCAGTCTGGGAGACGGAATCCTCTGAAGCCAATGTTTACTAAACATTTCAGATTGGGGTGTGGTTTGAGGGATTCAAGCACTTTACCTTCTTCTGATTCATATTGGTGTGGTTCGTCGATATCCCAATACATGCTTAAAGAATGAAGATTCCCTTTTGCTGATAAATTCGCTTCTTTTCCATCCTTAACATTCTTCACTCTCTCAAGGTGTCTTATTGAAATTGAGCCATAGAGATTCAGGTTTTGTAGTTCACCAAGTTGACAACCTTTCCTCTCACTAACAACAAAGAGATCTAGAGTCTTAAGGCATGTCAAAGATCCTATCCTTGGTGGCATACAAGTCAATCTGTTGCACTCATCAAGTAAAAGATTTCGGAGACTATCAAGTTTACTTGTTTGTTTTGGTAAACAAGAAAGTAAGAAGCAATTATATAGATCAAGAGTCTGCAGATTTTGAAGCTTGCATAACTGCTTTGGAAGACTACGAATTCTATTGCTTGTCAGGTCCAGGTATCTTAAATGTACTAGATCTCCAATGGAAGATGGTAAATTCTATAATTTTGAGTAATGTAGATTAAGCACTCTTAACGAGATAAACTTTTTCAAGGGGGGGAGGAGAGTAAGAAGACACCACTTCGGCGAAACCAACAGACATCAACATATTTTTATTATATTCTATTTTTATTTCACGAATATTGCTGCTTGATGTGCTTGCTGAAAACAGAGATGTAGCCAAATCATGAATGAGATCATGCTTCTTGAAATACGTTTTACCAGATTTAACTTCAATCTCTTGGAAGAAAGACCTCAAGCATAATTCATTCCACACTTCATTGCCCACATCCTCTAGCTCCAATTTTCCTCTCGATAAAAGAAAGTTGTGCGCAATCTAGAGAGAGATTAGTTATTCCTTTTCCATTTGAGTATCCTTTGGGAATACTGTACAATACACAGAGCATTGTCTCAAATCAAGTGGAAGGTGATGGTAACTCAGTCTCAGTGTAGGAAAAATAGTATTTTCTTCGTCACATAAATTCCAAATCTCGCTGTCTTTCACACGTTCCCATTCACTTTCTTTCTTGAAGCGCAAAATACCTCCAAGAGTCTTGGCTGCTAGAGGCACACCACCACATTTTTTCACAATCTCCTTTCCGATAGCCACAAGGTTGGGATATATTTCTTCTTGGTATCCAAATGCACGTTGCATGAACAACAACCAACAGTTTTCTTGAGACAGATTTGACAATTCATATGGTTGCAATGTTCCCATAATTAATCCAACCTTTTCAAGACGAGTAGTGGTTAGAACAAAAGCACCACTTGCTCCAACCTTCAAGACTTGTCTTAAATTAGCCCACTGTAGACACACAAATTTTATTGGATTTAATTCATACAAAATTTGGATTAAATCCATGTTTATTTGGGTTGAATGATTAATTTGGGCTTTACAAATAAATAAGTTCATTTTTATTAAATTCATGTCCAAGGTCCATTTCGCTTTGAAGCCCAAACTCATGTCACGGGTCACAGTGACTAGGCATCGAAGACCAACAAGGTGACGCCACATGTCCAAATGAGGTGGTATTCCCAGTCAAATGCAAGAACGAATCACAATGCGCCAAGTGTCAAAATGACATCCTTTGGCCAATCACAAGCAACCTGTCCACTCCTTACAACTATAAATAGGGGATAGACATGACATTCAAGGGGATCAAGAAAACTCTTCAACAAGAATTCTGCAATTGGAGAAAGCCACAACATCAACTACATAGCTCTTCGAAGGAGTGGTCAACGGAGTTCTTCCCGGAGATCGACTTGCAATGACGAAGTGCTTCCCGACGTTCCCGGAGATCAAGTACATCTCAAGGAGGTCTACATCATCCTACATTCAAGAAATACACTACTGAACGCCCTCGAATCACGGAGAAGCTTAGGAGAGAAGAATCAAGAGAACAACAGAATTGTACTCACAACGATTCATCAATAAAAATAACATTTTTCTTTTATTTATTTTGCTTGCAGTTGATTTTCAGCGCTTACGAAAATTTGTTGCGAACAAATTTGGCACGCCCAGTGGGACCAATTCTGCTCTTCATCTCTTCCTCTTGTAAAAAAAAAAACTACAAGTTCAACTTTGCAATGGCCTCCAGAAGATCAATGATGTTTCATGCAAGGATTCTACTATTGCCACACTTGTTGATCTTAGTGATGCTGGTCCAGTCAGTCTACACAAGTTCAGGACTAGTGGTTCGGATAGATCTAAATACTTTACCTCTTTGGAGATAGCAAGAAAGATCAAGTCTCAAATGACACTCAAAACTGCAATCGCTGGAGGCAACATCGCATCTAAGTTGTTTGATGAACTCTCCCACTCTGACTTCAATTTGGTGAATATAAGAATTCAATGGATTCTTCAATTTCAACAAAGGTTAACTCCTTGATGGTTGACGCAACTGACATGGACGAGAAGTTTGCAATGATGGAGCAAACCATTGAAGCCTTGAAGAAGTCTATTGATGACAAAAATCTCCAAATCACCCAACTTATGAGCAAGTTAGATCTCTACAACTCTCGAGAGTCACATCATAGTCTAACAATACAAGAAAAAGTTGATATTGATTCTCCCACAAAGCCAATTGACTCTTAAAGCGCAAATCGATCTGCTTCAGTGGCTACTCTAACAGTTCAACAACTACAAGACATGATCACAAACACCATTAAAGCTCAATATGGTGGCCCACCACAAAGTTCCTTAGGATATTCAAAGCCATATTCTAAGCGAATCGAGGGCCTACTGATGCCAATTGGTTATCAACCACCAAAATTGTAACAATTTGATGGAAGGGGAAATCCAAGGCAACATATTGCCCATTTCGTCGAGACTTGTAGCAATGCTGGTACACATGGTGATCTTCTTGTCAAGCAGTTTGTTCGTTCTTTAAAAGAAAACGCCTTTGATTTAGAGCCTAAGTCAATTGATTGTTGGGAGCAATTGGAAAATCAATTTCTCAATCGTTTCTACAGTACCCGTCGTGCCGTGAGCATGATGGAATTGACAAACACAAAACAATGTAAGGATGAACCCATAGTGGACTACATCAATCGTTGGCGAATGTTGAGCTTAGATTGTAAAGACCAACTTTCTGAAATCTCTGCAGTTGAAATTTGCATACAAGGGATGCATTGGGGCCTTGTATATATCCTTCAAGGAATTAAGCCTCGAACTTTTGAAGAACTAGCTACACGTGCTCATGACATGGAGTTGAGCATTGCAAGCTATGGAAATACATCGCATGTCTTTGATCCAAGAAAAGAAGATACACAATTCAAAGAGTCACTATACTACACAAAGTATAACTGATGAGTCCATGGCGGTAACCACGACTTCTATGAAGGCCTCCACGAGATAAAAGTTGAAAGAGATCGAGGCGCATCAACAAACGCGAGAAGTGAAAAATCAATCTACCTTGAAGGAGTTACAAGCAAAAGAGTATCCCTTTCCGGACTCTGACGTTCCTGCGATTGTTGATGAGCTGCTAACTAAGAAAGTCATTGCACTCCCAGAGTCAAAGCGACCCAAAGAATCCAATAAAGTTGATGATCCTATGTATTGCAAATTCCACCGCATCATAGGTCATCACATCACAAAATGCTTCATTATGAAGGAAAAGATCATGACATTGGTAGGAGAGGGAAATATCATCATTGACGATGGTGAGACAGCTGAGACAAATCATGCTAGTGTCAAACTTGATTATGATTCAATTTCAGAAGTTCTACGTCCTGTGACATTGCCAAAAATTGAAGAAGATGTCATCATACTGTAGTTTGGGAGCTTTGAACCAGTTGAAGTTTCCGCCTTGAAGAAAATAACAAACACATCCGAGGTAGATGACTTCTCCAATAAAAAAGAATGACGATACTTGGATTTTGGTCGCTCGCAAAAGGCAAAAACATCAAGAGACTTCTAAACTCCAACGACACAAAATCAAGTACAAATCAGCTTCAACAATGCAAAAGCATAAAATCCAACACCAAATCGAAGTACATTAATGCTTTACCGCAAAAGGTTAGAAGGACAATTACATTGATGGAATTCTTCCCTAAAATGCTCCTTGACGCACGAGCCTAAACTTCAAGTTGAAACGCTCCTCGACGCACGAGTCTAAACTGCAAGTTGAAATGCTCATCGACGCACGAGCCTAAACTGCAAGTTGAAACGCTTCTTGATGCACGAGCCTAAACTGCAAGTTGAATCATTCCTCGACGCACGAACCTAAACTGCAGGTTGAAATGCTCCTCGACGCACGAGCCTAAACTGTAAGTTGAAACGCTCCTTGACGCGCGGGCCTAAATTGCAAGTTAAAATGCTCCTCAACGTACGAGCCTAAACTGCATGTTACAACGCTCCTTAAGGTACGAGCATAAACTACATGTTACTCCTGGCCCGCAAGAGTATAATTGTGTACGGCCCAAAAAAAAAACTCATCATCCTGAACTACAATATGTCTTGATCCTCTTCACTGAGGTACGTAGGCGCTTGGAGTAATCACTCTAAGATCAGTCACATGAGTAAAAAAAAAAGAGTTTGGTGGTATTGCGTGATCATCACACTAGCTCTTTAAAATTATGTAGCTAGCACATGAGTTCAAATGCGTCACAAATGAGCAAAGGAGAAGAGTTAAGCAAGACATCTTAGCTGACTTCAAAGGCGCATTTGTAAAAATCCGCAAAGGTTTTGACCATGATTTTCACATATATTGCCGTTCTTGGAGTCTACTTCGTAACGTAAAAATCGGCTCGTGATTTAGAGGTTTCTACACCAAGTTTTGAAGTTTCTACCACGACCGCTCAAAGCTGCAAAATAGACTATCAAATTTCGAAATTAAACTGAGCAGCAGACTTCAAAGACATATTTATGAAAATCCGTAAAGGTTTTGGCCGTGATTTTTATGTATGTTGTACATCTATGAGTTATGCTTCCAATGAAACAAGAACCACATCATTTCGAGACTCCTACGCCGAGTTATTGATTTTCTCCTAGAGTTACTCGAATGCTGAAGAGTGGAGCGAGGCAGAATTTGAGCTAACTTTGAAAATATATATGTACTAATCTGGAATTCTTTTGGCCGTAATTTTAACATATGTTGTACGTCTATGAGTTATGCTTCCAATTAAACAAGAATCACATCATTTCGAGGCTCCTACGCAGAGTTATTGATTTTCTCCCAAAGTTACTCAGAGCTGAAGAGTTGAGCGAGGCAGAATCGTGAGTTGACTTTGAAGCGATATCTGTACCAATCCACAAAGTCTTTGTCCGTGATTTTTGTACATTGTGTAGTTCTTTGAGTTGTCTTTCCAACGGAAAAAGAAAAACGTGAATTCAATACTCCTACTTTGAGTTATGAATTTTATACTACAGACGCGCGAAGCTGAAAAGCCGAGAAATATAAAATTGTGACCTGACTTTGAAGCGATTTTGGTACTAATCCATATAGTCATTGGCCGTGATTTTTACATATACTGTAGTTATTTGAGTTTTTTTCCCAACGGAACAAGAAGCACATGATTTCACTATTCATACTCCAAGTTATGAATTTTCTACCATAATCGTGCAAAGTTGGAATCACAAAGTGGAAGGAATTCGAGCTCCATGTACTTCCAAGAAGTCATAAGATTGGTCCAAGGTCTTCTCCAAATTGAAAGGAAGATGTCAATCCACACTACAGCCTGAACAATGAGAATATCCACAATCTAGTTCGTTGATGTTTGGAGGCCTACACCAAGTGTTTCTCTCGCCATCCTCACACCGGGTGCTTTTTCGTCAGGAATGAAATGAAAGTACTCCAAATGTATCTCTCGTGGAGGGGGAAAGTTCTCTTTACCAAGGCTGCAAGGAAGGTGAATGCCTCGACTCAGTTTTCTGCCAACATTGCTAGGATGAGATGAGTGGTTCCACGCCAATCATATGAACAACTCGTGCAACTTCCAAGTGATTTAAGCTATTTCAGAAACCTGAAATGAAAAATAATAATATTGGAGTCGTCGGTGCCAATTGCACGAAGTTTTTAATTGTTTCTGTCACTCCCTGAGCCTACACCCTGGACGTGGCCGGCACTCGAAGACCATTGCTGGCCCCCAAGCGAACCCTTGGCCTGGCTTTCTTAACTCAATGGAAACTTAACACAACAGAATAACTCAATGTAATGAAATGTCATAATACAACCTAACTGATAAAATCTGGCCAAAAGGGCAACTTGTGTCTTATAATAGAATATTTATATACATAGATGAGAAACTCAATACTAATTGACTGACTGTCTATAAAGCCTCTATAACACTGAGATGGATGCTGGGACAGACCCCGCAACATCCTAATAAAACAAAACTAGGAACCCAATATAACAGAGTCCTCCGGAATGTAAAGAGGCTCACCACTGACTCTAGAGTGCTCAACTGGATCAACGGTGTGCTGGATGCTGATCCTGGGTACCTGCGTCTGCATCATCATAAGATGCAGGCCAACTAGCATCAGTACATTGAATGTACGAGTATGCGAGTTGGAAAGTTAAACAACAACTTAAGCTTGAAAGGAGTACAAATGAACACTTACCTTGGCTCTGTTCAACTCATGAATAACTGAACTCAATATAAAGCAATAAGACATATGCAATCTATATATAAAGCTTGTAAACAGTGTGAACAACTTAGTTCGTTAATGATTAAAGCAATAACAAACTCAACTTTACTTATATAAAAGTAGTATAACTTTAGTGGGAGATTTCTTTAACCGACAACCACCACTATGAGCTCTAGTGATGATACTACGTTTTACCTCATGTTGCCCAAGGACCATCCTATACCTTGTCGTGATATAGGACCTTACTTAACTGAGTGGATCCACTAGCTTAACTTACGTGATCATCTAAAAAGAATGACTCGTTAAGTCCCATGTTGGATACATGGTTCTTATGGAGAGTTGAGTTAATATGAACTCGCGTCCCCAATTCAGTGCTCAATACTACTCCCAAAGAAACTTTAGCTCATAAGTGTTTTAAACATATCTTTCTTTATTTTGAGATAATTGCTCAAAGTTTAGCCCACATGCTCTCTTGGAAAGCATAGCTCCTTTCTTACTCAAATGTGAAAACATTTAGAAACTTTTTTGGGAATACTTAGTTCCCTAATAACTTTTGAGAAATGAACTCAACTCTATACTCTTTACTAACTTGAAACTTGAGCCTTAAAATGAAGTAAAACGTTCAAGAAAGACTCTTGAAAAACTTTAAAGACTTGCTTTGACTTACTTCTTAACTTCTAAGCTTGACTCTAACTTCACTTGACTTTGATCCTAACTTTCCTCGAATTGGATTATGGATTCAAGGTTCATGATTTGTGATAGGGAAGGTCTCTTGATGTTTATAAATAGTTTTAATTAGCTAGACTTGAGAAAACTTCCGAAAACACCGTCTTGGAACAAGTCCGCGACACAGAGATGCTCCTAAATAATGCTTGGGAAATTGATTTTGAAATAGTGGAGTCCGCGTCCTGTCCGCGACGCGGAGCAGATTTTTGTTCACAGGGGGAACAAGTCCGCAAACGCGGACTTGTTCCATGAAGCTGCCCGGCTTTTCTCCTTCATTTCTTTCCAGCTCTAAACCCTCTTAACTTCAAAGGTTCTCTCCCCAAACACTTAGGATCATTAAAACCCTTAATATATAATAGATTCAACTCTAAATTTCACCCGGAAACATGTACCAAACCAACAAGAAACTTCAACAACACAACCACAACCAATCTTTTTCTCGAAATTAAAACGAGTTTGGCGTGTGGGGAATGGACCAACCCAACACTATGATCTCACATACCTTAATAGGGATCACCCCCGACGAAAACCACGACGATCTTGACGAATCCTTGCTTCTTCTTCTCTTTCTCCTCTTCTTTCTCTCTTCTCTCAAAAGCCCTAACTCTCACTTTTCAAAGGGAAAACTGATTTAAAATCAGTCTAGACCCTTACTAAAACCAAAAGAAATGGTTAGGGAAAAGACCAAAATACCCTAAAAAAAGAATTCGGATTGAACTGCCTTATGCCAACAGCCCAATTTCCAAAGGGCATAACTCACTCATACGAACTCAAAATCGAGCAAACTCGGCGGCGTTGGAAAGATCCTTCCAAGAGCTTTCCAAACATAACTGGAATTACACCTAAATCATCCCGATCTAGGAGTTATGACTGCTTGAAGTTGACCAAAAACTCACTTTTTTTCCCATACTTAACCAAATTTCCAGATTCTGAATTCTTTTTAAAAAAAAAAACTATTTCCAATTTCCAGCTTCTTCATTGTTACTTCAACTTACACGATGTTACAATATCTCCCCCTTGGGAGCATTCGTCCTCGAATGAGATTACTCTTGCTAGGCTAGGGGTGTAACATCAACTCAAACACCCAACAAACAATCATGCAAACAACAACAACAACAACAACAACAACATGCTCACTATAATTTAAAGAGCACTAAGAAGGAAATTAGTACCTTGATCTGCATTTCCTCCGGATCCAAAGAGATATGGATATCTCTTCTTCATGTCCTCTTTGGCTTCCCAAGTAGTTTCCTCAACAAATTGGTTCCTCCAAAGGACCTTGACTGATGCTACATCTTTCGTTCTCAACCTGCGAACTTGGCGATCTAAAATCTGAACAGGAATCTCCTCATAAGATAAGCTATCCTTGATCCTAATACTTTCAGTTGGTAGGATTAATGAAGGATCGCCTATGCACTTCTTCAACATGGAGATGTGAAATACCGGATGAACTGCTGCTAATTCTTGTGGTAGCTCCAACTCATAAGCAACATTGCCAATCATCTTGGCTATGCGGTAAGGTCCAATATATCGGGGACTAAGTTTCCCCTTCTTACCAAACCTCATAACCCCATTCATGGGTGAAACTTTCAAATATACTCACTCATCTACTTCAAACTCTAACGCCCTTCTCCTAACATCAGTGTAGGATTTTTGACGACTCTGTGCCGTTTTCAACATCTCTTGAATCACTTTCACCTTCTCCATAGCTTGGTGAACTAAATCTGGTCCTATCAACCCTGCTTCACCAACTTCAAACCATCTAATAGGAGATCTACATCTTCTCCCATAAAGAGCTTCATATGGAGCCATCTGGATGCTAGAGTGATAACTGTTGTTGTAGGCAAACTCAATGAGAGGTAGGTGGTCATCCCAACTCCCTTTGAAATCGATTACACAAGCCCTCAACATATCCTCTAAGGTCTGAATAGTGCGCTCTGCTTGCCCATCAGTCTGAGGGTGAAAGGCAGTACTTAAGTTCACCTTCGAACCCAAACCTTTCTGAAAAGATTTCCAGAACTGTGCAGTAAATTGTGCACCTCTATCTAAAATAATGGAGACTGGACTCCAAGAAGTCTCACTATCTCTTAAATATATAACTTGGCATAATCTTCTGCTGAATGTATAGTCTTTACCGATAGAAAATGGGCTGACTTTGTCATTTTGTCGACAATTACCCAAATAGAATCATGTTGTCGACGAGACCTTGGCAACCCTGTGATGAAATCCATATTGATCATCTCCCACTTCCATTCCGGAAGTTCTATATTCTGAGCCAAACCACCGGGCCTTTGGTGTTCAACTTTCACTTGCTGGCAATTTGGACATTTAGCAACAAATTCAACAATGCTTTTCTTCATGCTATTCCACTCATAAACTTCTCTCAAGTCACGATACATCTTTGTGGAACCCGGATGAATGGAATAACTGGAGCTATGAGCTTCCTCCATAATCTTCTCTTGGAGTCCATCCACCATAGGTACACACAATCTACC
>JAJONY010016753.1:0-34918 GCA_029582405.1 Solanum gandarillasii | reverse complement strand
CTAGCCTATTAGATAGTATCACACTAAATCTATGTTGATAATTATTTTCTCGTTAATTACCTCCTTGGTCCGGCAAGTAGTAACAAGGCAAGTTCTAATGTTGGCCACCGTTAAAAAGACTTCTAAACGAAAGAATTATCAATGCATGCAAAACACTATTCAAAAATTGCTTATTTACTATTCATACGTTGTTAATCGCTCGTGGTTCCCACAACCCTACTGGAACCCTCGCAGTATCAATGTACGAATCAATTAGTACGGTCCGTAGATCAATCTATGGACTGTCAATGGCCATCGTGGTTCCACACTTGGTTAGATTTCCCTGATTTGTCTTCGATACCTTACCTACTGATCTACGGTCATCACCTACGGACCGTCAATGGACCTACGGTCCATAGATCACCTCCGTGAATGCCTTTGTTCTGCATTTCTTTCAGCTGTCTCTATACTTCCACGCTTGAACATCTTTCCTGTAAAATATGATAAAGACACATAAAAACCAATACAAAATGGCCCTAGGCACACACAAATTTTAAGTGAAATGTATTAGAAATACCGTAAACTCACGATATACCACAGTGCTTATGTCACTCATAGAGGCTATTGTGGACACAATATTTTGGGTTTTCTTTTTTTATGTTTCAACCTCTAGCCAATAGTCTTGGAATGTGTAATTATGTGCGTGTAAGTAGGTATGTTTTTGGTTGTGGCCTCGTCGGCTAGATAGTACATCTTTATTTTTTTTTCGGTTTATCTACCATTGTTTGTATGGTTATTCCCTTTCAGGTTATGACCTCTGGGTCCAGGCTTCACTTTTTAGAGGTTGTGCTGCCCAATATTTTTGCCTCACAAGTTTGGTTTAGCTAGTATGTTTCAGTGGGTAACTCAATGTATTAGTTACACCCTCTATTTCAGGGCATGACAAACTCGGTATCAGAGCATGTCGTATCTCGGGGGGTCCATAAGCCATGTCTAGTAGAGTCTTATTTATGGGTGTGATGTGCACCACACTTATAATCAAGAGGCTATAGGGCATTTAGGAATCGTTACATTTCATTAAACTGATAGATCGTGCTATAGTGGAAAAGTATAAGAACATTTGAAATCTAAATCGTGCTTTATGTTTCTTATCCAATGGGCTACACTTGCTCTGGATATGGCAGATCGAGAGATAGGTATGGATCCAAGGGAAGGTACTAGTCTTTCCCCACCGGGTCAAAGAGATAGATTTCCCTTGGAGGCACGAGGTGGATCTCCAGTACCTCTAGTACCAACCTCCCCTACACCTGTTGAAGCTCGAGGAGATGCAGTACCCCTATCCTCACCAGTTCCATTGGTATCTGAGGAAGCTACGGACACACGACCTCCAGTACCTATTGTTCCTCCCCCAGAGATCTCTGCGGAGCAGGGGATGAGAGAGGTAGTTCAGTTACTGACTAGGATGGTTTCTATTCATGAACGACAACTGGAGTTAGGAGTAGATATTCATAAAGACCGCTCGAAAAGTTCGAAGGTACGAGAGTTTCTTTATTTGGCCCCTCCGTTATTTACAGGATCTAGTCTTATTGAGGATCCCCAGCACTTTATAGACCATATATATAGAGTATTGAGGGTGATGCATGCCTCCATTATAGAGGCTGTGGAGTTAGCTTCTTTTCGGCTATGTGATGTAGCCATCCTTTGGTATGAGGCATGTGAGATATCTAGAGGACTTGATGCTCCGCTAGTAGAGTGGGAGAACTTCTCTGAGGTATTCCTTGCCCACTATTTGCCACGGGAAGTTCGAGAGGCCCATCTTGACTAGTTTATCAATCTGAAGCAAGGAACCATGAGTGTGAGGGATTATAGCCACAGGTTTAATTCTTTGGCAAGATATGCACCAGATATTGTATGTACCATGAGAGCCAGAGTTCATCGTTATGTTGATGGTTTGGAAGATCATTTGATCAGATATAGTAGGGTAGCATCCTTATCAAATGATGTAGATATTTCCCGCATACAGGCTTTTACTCAAACTACAATGGATTCATGATACCCACAGGGATAGGGAGCAGAGTAAGACGGCCCATACTATGGGGTCTTATAGGGAACCACATGGTGATTTTAGGCCCCCTTTCCATCGATATCCACCTCGGCCAGCGGGTAGTGTCTCACCACTGGTGCAGGGACCGCAGTTTGATCGTTATAGTTAGTCAGGACCAGGTCAGAGCTCAGGCTAGCCTGAAGGTCGTCGATAGGATCGTTTCATACAGATAAGATATCTCATTCCTCAGTGTACACTATGCGGTAAGCCACACACTGGGCAGTGTAGACAGGGTTCAGATGCATGTTATCATTGTGGGCAGACAATACATTTTATTAGTCGGTGCCCGATCTTGAGCAGAGGTGATCTAGCTCAGCCTTCAGTATCCACAACAACGTCTTCACCCTCAGTCCGTCCCCCATGATCGGGAACGCAGCCTACTCAGTGTCGTGGTAGAGGGAGGTTAAGGAGATACAGGTTCGAGCGATAGTCAAAATTGCTTTTATGCACTCACAGGACGACAGGATTCAGAGGCATCCCCTGATGTTGTTACAGGTATATTGACGATATTTTCTCAAGCTGTTTATGGATTGATAGATCCTGGCTCTACATTTTCATATATTAGTCCATTTATTGCTAGTAAGATTGACATGAAATCTGAGTTGTTGCCACAACCAGTTGAGGTGTCTACACCAGTTGGCGATTCTATTTTATATAGTCATGTCTATCGGGGTTGTACGGTATTAATTAATGATCGTCCAACCTCCGCTCATTTATTTGTGTTTATTATGCTAGATTTTGATGTTATCATGGGTATGGATTGGTTAGCAGCTTGTTATGCTAATATTGATTGTCGTGCAAAGATAGTTTAATTTTACTTTCCAGGTGAGCCAATTCTTAAGTGGAAGGGTAATGCAGCCAAACCTAAGGGTAAGTATATTTCATACTTTAGGTCTCGGAAGTTAATTGCTAAAGGTTGTATATACCATATGGTTCATGTACATGATATTGATAAAGAGCCCATGACTCTTCTGTCAATTCCTATCGTGAATGAATTTCGAATGGTATTCCATGATGATCTTCCAGGAATTCCCCCCAGAAAAGGAAATTGATTTGTTTATAGACTTGCTTCTTGATACGCAACCTATATCGATTCCTCCCTATAGAATGGCACCTGCAGAACTAAGAGAATTGAAGGAACAGCTGAATGACTTGCTCGATAAAGGCTTTATTAGGCCAAGTACTTCCCCATGGGGTGCCCCAGTGCTTTTTGTTCGAAAGAAATATGGATCCTTGCGGATGTGTATTGACTATAGACTACTACATAAAGTTACTATAAAGAATAAATATCCTCTTCAATGGATTGATGACTTATTCGACCAGTTACAAGGTGCCAAATGCTTTTCCAAGATTGATCTGTGGTTAGGTTACCATCAGTTGTGAGTCAGGGAGATATCCCAAAAACAACATTTAGGATGAGGTATGGCCATTTTGAGTTCCCTGTCATATCTTTCGGGCTTAAAAATGCCCCAGCAACCTTTATGGATCTTATGAATCGAGCCTTCAAACCATTCTTGGATGAATTTGTGATTGTGTTTATTGATGATATTCTTATATATTCACGGTCGGAAGCAGAGCATGAAGACCACTTGTGAGCAGTATTGTAGACTCTCCAAGATTGCAAGTTATATGGTAAATTCTCTAAATGTGATTTTGGCTTACCTCAGTAGCTTTTCTTGGTCATGTTATTACAAGTGAGGGTATTAAGGTTGATGGACAAAAGATTGAAGCAGTGATGACTTGGCCGAGGCCTTTGCATCCGATGGAGGTTCACAACTTTTTAGGCTGGCAGGGTATTACTGGCGGTTTGTGGAGGGATTCTCTTCTATTTTTGCACCACTGACAAAATTGACACATAAGGCAACAAAGTTTCAGTGGACCGAGGCATGCGAGTAGAGCTTTCATGAACTAAAAGAAAGGCTTACAACTGCACCTGTCCTAACTCTTCCAGATGGTAATGAGGGCTATGTTGTTTATTGTGATGCCTCAAAAATTGGCCTAGGTTGTGTTCTTATGCAACATGGTAAGGTTATTGCATATGCCTCTAGACAGTTGCGGAAGCATGAGCAGAATTGTCCTGCACACGATCTTCAGTTGGCTACAGTTGTCTTTGCCCTAAAAATTTGGCAATATTATCTATACGAGGTTCATATAGATGTGTTCACCGATCACCAGAGCCTTCAATATTTACTTAAGCAGAGGGAGTTGAACCTATGACAAAGGAGATGGCTAGAATTATTAAAGGACTACGATGTTGACATTTTATATCATCCCGGCAAAGCTAATGTTGTTGCTGATGCGCTCAGTCAGAAGTCTATGGGTCTAAGTCACATTGAAGCTAATAAGGCTGGAATTACAAAAGACATATGCCAGCTGGTTAATTTGCCAGTACGCTTGGTAGATGCAGGAGGTGGAGGTATTGTCATTAAGAATATGGCAGAATCTTCCTTTGTGATTGAAGTGAAAAGGCGGCAACATGAAGATCCTAAGCTTAGGAAATTAACGGAAAAGATTCCAAAGCAGCAACACCCTTTATTTGAGCAAACTAGAGATGGAGTCCTTAGATACGAGGGTCTCTTATGTGTACCAGCAGTTTGGAAGCTCCGTACAAATATTCTTTCAGAGGCCTATTATTCTAGAGATGTATCTCACCCTGGAGTGACGAAGACATATTAGGACCTTCGACAGATCTATTGGTGGAATGACATGAAAAAAGATATTGCGGAGATGGTAGCTGAATGTCCCAACTGTTAACAAGTTAAAGTAGAGCATCAGAGGCCTGGAGGCCTAACCCAATATATTGAGCTTCCGTTATGGAAATGGGATATGATAAATATGGACTTCATCATTGGTTTGCCTCGCACTTCATGAAGGTTTGATTCCATTTGGGTAATTATCGATAGGCTGACAAAATATGCTCATTTATTGCCAGTTAGGATGACATATTCAGTTGAAGATTATGCTAGGCTTTACATTCAGGAGATTGTTCGCCTTCACGGAGTTCCATAATTTATTATCTCAGATCGAGGAGCTCAATTTACAACACATTTTTGGAGATCATTTCAGAAAGGTCTATGCAATTAGGTAAATCTTAGCACCACTTTTCATCCACAAATTGATGGACAGGCAGAACGTACTATTCAGACGGTTGAGGATATGTTACGTGTTTGTGTGTTGGATTTTAAAGGAAGTTGGGATCAACATCTACCTCTTATCGAGTTCGCTTATAATAACAACTTTCAAGCTAGTATTTAGATGACCCCTTACAAAGCACTATATGGGCGGAAGTGTAGGTCCCCCAATCAGTTGGTTTGAGCTCGGGGAAGCAAATTTGCTAGGTCCCAATCTAGTCCAACAAACGATTAAAAAGGTTAAGCTTATTAGAGATCAGCTTTATACAACACACTTTCGATAGAAGTCTTATGCAGATGTTCGCCGACGAAACTTAGAGTTTGAGGTAGAAGATTGGGTTTTCCTGAAAGTATCGCCTATGAAGGGTAATCATGCGATTCAGAAAGAACGGGAAGCTCAGTCCTAGGTACGTTGGACCGTATAAGATTATTCGGAAGATTGGTATGGTGGCATACGAGCTTGATTTGCATTTAGAATTGGAAGTCGTTCATCCTGTATTTCATGTTTCTACGTTGCGGAAGTGCATTGGAGATCCTTCACGTATTATGCCCATTGAAAATATTTGTATCATTGAGGATTTATCTTATGCAGAGGTACCAATAGCGATTTTAGATCGGCAAGTAAGAAAGCTTCGAAATAAAGATGTAGCTTCTGTGAAAGTGTCATGGAGAAATAACATTGAGGAAATGACTTGGGAAGTGGAAGAGGAAATGAGGAAGGAGTACCCCCAACTGTTTACGACTTAAGGTGAGTCACATTTTGATTATTGGAAATTATTTCTTCACAACGACTTAGTTAGATTTTAAGTAGCTTGAAGGTGAAATTTGTATGTCTTCTTATGAGATAGCTATGCAAAATTTAGTAGTTAAATTTTTTAGAATTTGACTTCAGGTTTGCGACTTTAACAAATATAGACTCGCAAATAAAGTACTGTGAGAAAACAAAAC
Source organism: Solanum gandarillasii (assembly GCA_029582405.1). Taxonomy (NCBI): domain Eukaryota; kingdom Viridiplantae; phylum Streptophyta; class Magnoliopsida; order Solanales; family Solanaceae; genus Solanum; species Solanum gandarillasii. The sequence continues at coordinate 28,756 of JAJONY010016753.1, read as the reverse complement.
TAAAATACAACCAAGGAATTGTCTAGATCCATTCGCGGGAGAATGTTCATAAGGGGGGGGGGAGAATGTAAGATCCCGTACTTTTCTCTAATCGTGTATAATATATGTGGGGTAGTATGGCATGGTTATATGAGGTGTATATGACTTTGTATCGTACATTGGAGAATCAAATTGCAAGTAGGTGGCAATATCAAGGAACTAAACTAAAGTTTTAGGTCAAAGGGACCCCTCAAATAAAGTTCATGATAAAAGAAATGGCTCGGGTAGAACTTCGCCCTTTTGGAAGGTTTAAATTGTCCCATACCTTGTGGATAAACCTATGACTGTAAAACATGCTAAGAATAGTGTGTTCTGGGGTATTATAATAGCACAACAATCGTATGCTAAGTTTGGAAGTGAAGAAAAATAGTGAAACTAAAGTCGGCATAAGTTATCGAAGTTTCTCTAATAATATTTTCTTAACTTTGGGTAAAATGTCATGGATGTTTTCTCCCAATATATAAAGAGTTAGAAGGCCTATCACCCATTAAATCGAAGGACTACAAGTCTAGTTTGCAACGCACAAAACCCCGTATCCAACGGACATCGGAGTAAAAATTTATGAGGGTTTTACTACGGACTGTCGGGGAAGAATCCGGGTAAAAAATGTAGTATATCGGCTTACTCAACCTTTTAAGCCATGAAAACATTTCATTTTACTTCCAAACTACGAAAAAAGCTTAAGAGAGGGTTCCTATAGAGTACTTGCATGATGAAGGTCAGTTTTTGATGATTTCTACCATTAAAGATTACCCCGTGCCTAGAAACGTGATCTCTACACGCGGCAATCGTTTTCCCCTTCTATTAGCTGCGTTTGGAGCAACTTTTTGAAGATATAAATTCATAGTTATTGGTGTTTCTTGAAGCTTTACACTTGGTTAACTAAGGTAATCATCTCGGGACTCTTTTATGATTGTTTTTATGAAGTTCTACGGACATTTCATCAAGTTGAGTCCATTTGGCAAATCTGCCAATTAAGAACAATTATCAACTGTTTATAGGTGTGTACCAGCTGTGTATATATAGTGTTTGCGAAGTTTAGGACGTAAGGAACCACTTTTGTGAAGAAGCTACGGCCATTCGAGCGTTCATTGAAAAGGTATGTTAAGGCGAAGCTACGTCCCTCATTTTAGCACCACTCCTGGGAAATTCCTAAAACACCGAATGTGATATTTGGCTATTCTCTTGCTAGAAAGTCCTTCAGTGAAAGACATTGGGATCTCAGCTGAATTATTTTCATGATTCTGTTATCTTGATATCTCACTCGTTCGGATAAATAGAGTGTTCGACATCTACATGTCATTTTATGAGTTTCCTTGATTATATGTCCGCACGTATGAATTCGTATTCTTCCTTGGGTGATGTGAATAAAAATGTCACGCGAGACCCTTACTACTTGTGACCATCCCTTTTTCTCCACTAGGTTATTATTAAAAAAAATCTTTAAAGTAGCTCACGACCTTCAAAACTCTCAAATATAATTTAAATGTAAACTATTAGAACACTTGATTTTTGAAATATTTCTTTTATAAATTATGTAGGAACCAAGTTAGGAACTAAGTAAGTCATCTTAAACTTGCTATGAATATCAACAAGGTTAGGTTATCCTTCTAAAATTCGAGTTAACTTTTCAAGCTTATTTGGAAGAACATATCAAGTTCCATGAGATTGTTATATTTTGTATGAAAGTTATTATGGGGTTATGAGAACAATACTACAAATGGGCTAAGATTGGCAACATGACAACAATAACTCATTCGTGTTATAAATCCATGACATGACATGCTATGCATTCTACTCCCGAGCTATAATTGGGAGGTATGGGGCGTATTGCCTATATTTATACGTATGAGATACAAATGGCCACAAGTTGGTGAATATGATGTCGGTTCGCTACCGAAAAGCACCACCATTGCTAGCATTTGGTTGGGTATGTCATGCATTTGCATCTATATATATATGTATTCATGACATATGATTATACGAGAATACCATGCATATTTAAGTAGTAGGGTGCTAAAGGTCAACCATGGACATTATTTGGGTTTCAGTTTCAGGTGGTATCTCTATTACCCTTTTACAATAAATGTTTATGATTTTACTTTTCACTTTATATACCAGTACATTTTTATTCGTACTGACGTCCTTTGCCTGGGGATGCTGCTTTTTGTTTTGTGCGGGCAGGTACAGGCAGGTACTCTAATCGACCCACCTGCTAGGATTCAGGTTCAGTTGTGAGTTGGTAAGCTCCATCTTATCCTGGGGCTATCAGAGGATGTTTACTTTTGTTGTACAACTTGGGTATAGTCGGGGCCTTATCCTGACAGTGCTTATGTCACTCATAGAGGCTGTTGTGGACACAATATTCTGGGTTTTATTTTTGTATGTTTAAACCTCTAGCTATAGTCTTGGCATGTATATATGTGTGTGTGTAAGTAGGTATGTTTTCGATTGTGGCCTCATCGGCTAGATAGTACATCTTTATTTTTTTTTCAGTTTGTCTACAATTGTTTGTTTGGTTATTCTCTTTCAGGTCATGACCTCTGGGTCCAGGCTTCACTTTTTAGAGGTTGTGCTGCGCAATATTTTTGCCTCACAAGTTTGGTTTTTCTAGTATGTTTCAGTGGGTAACTCGATGTATTAGTGTATCGAGTGCCAGTTACGCCCCCTATTTCAGGGCGTGACATTACTATTCTTTTTGGGATAACCATGGAGTTTATTAACTTCTAAGGAAACATGATTTTTCAAATCAAAAGTTTTTTCCATGTCATCTGCAAAATTGTTTGACAAATCAATAGGCTTTGCACCAAATTCAGACAACTTTTAATCAAGAACTTCTTCTAAATCATAAATTGATTTAAATTTAAAATCCCGAATCTCAGGGGGCCTTTGCATATGAGTAGCAACAGTCTGAGCTTCCAAATTACTTTTAGAAGTAGAAGTCGTATCAGAAGTCTTTATGTAATTTTTAATCGAGAGAAGTAATATGTTCACCCAAAACTTTAAAATAAAGTCCCAAATAATTATTTTGAGAAATTAAATTATTTATTTCATTAATGCTGACTGCCGTAACATCTTCTTCAATGAATTTTTGAAAGGCAGTAAAGGAGATACCTTTATTATTTGGTAAAATAAAATATTACTGAGGAGGATAAACAACCTTAATAATATTACCAGATCCATCTTTATAAGATCGTTCAATAACGTTGATGAATAAAGGTAAATAAGTGGTTATAAACCAGGGACAAAATACATAATTTGATTATGTAGAGCACAAGTTTCATAAAACTCTTGAGAAATATTATTCAAATCATTAGCACTATAACTGTCAAAAAACCATGTTTTAAAATGGTTCCATTTATCACCCAAAAATTATTCTGAATGTACTTTCTTGCCAGTGAACTTGGAATAAAATCTATTTGGTGTACATTCATCATTAAGTTTTATTGGGATCAAAATCCATTTCGGATACATAAGGAATATCCTTATCAGAAATATCAGAAGAATGATCATTAGCTTGAACAACATTCGATCGAGGATCAATTTTTATTTTATTGACAAGTCTATTACTTTGATCCGCAGATGGCTCTCGAGTATCCAATCAATTAATCCTGCAAACCCCGGACAAAGAGCCAGTACTGGTCGCCTCTCCCTTATAAAGCTCTTTGTCTTGGGGCGGCCCGGCGAGAAGGACTGAAATAGATCTCAACAAACCCCTGCTTCTGGATGACGACACCTGTCGAGGAGAACTTGAGTATAATAGAAGGTATGATATGTAAAGAAGCAGCACGATTACGAGCCATATCATACACATGTTCAATTGGGGAAATATGATGAATAGCAAGCAATCTTCTATCAGAAAATGAATGTCTACTATAAGGAATATAATTAAAATTCATGCAAATCCTATTATGAGAATTTTGTGTAATATGAAAATCTCAGAATTAATGACAGCATTTGTAATTTGACTAGGGGTTATAACAGAATCTAATGTCCAAGTAGTTGGAAAATTAATTTTTTCCCATTTAATAAGTCTTCTAGTAGTGACCTTAGATTTAACAAAATTAGTTTCTACTAAAATAGTCTGATCAACTGTATCATGTAACTTACATCTCGGGTTTAACGTCAATAGCAATTTATAATAAATTCTATAAGATAAACAAATTAATTCAAATCCAGGTACATAATTATAACCATGCGTTTTAACATTTAAAGTTAAAGCATCAAGAATATTAGATCAGTTAAAGATAATTACAAATTAGGCAGAGTATTAAAATATACCGGGCCATATGCCACGGTGCAGTCAATCGAACCCATCAAAGAATGTCTAAAATTTAAATATGCATCACGAAGAGCAGCTAAAAATGTCTCAGGTAACCTTTAAGAGTTAAAGGTTTAAAAGCAATTTGAACCATTCCAATATGCAATAAATTATATTTTTTTTATATATCATAATATCTCATTTATTTAATAAATGAATAGTCTATTCAGATGAATTTAACGCCAACGATTGCTCAATTGTTTTTATTAATTTTTTGTGAGATATTTCATCAAACCAACCATAATCATAAATGATTTTAAAATCAATTTTTGGAATTGATTATTTGTTTAACAAATCAAGGTTCTGAGGTATATCTACCACTTCCAATCTAGTACTTTTAGTACTTACTTCTCCTAGATCCATGTTGAAAATAACATATCTATGTCGTATACTTCACATCAATCTCATACTTACCATGAAAGTTCTTTGGCTTTGATACCAATTTACAAGATCTCTGAAGACTGGTGGTAATCCGCACGGTCAACTATAATATAATAAAATATAATATAAATTAAATATTTTCAAACAAATAAAAATTAAGGAACTAATAGAAAATTATAAAATAAAAATATTACTAAATTAAAATAAACATATATATTTGTTATTTTCAAATCTTTTAAAATAAACTTACTAAAATAAGAAAAAATCAAAATACCTAACTTATACATAAAAGAAATATTTAAGGAATAAAAATAGTATAAAATTTTATGTTTGGTCAAAAAGTACGTGTGTCACGACCTGAGTCTACACACTGGACGTGGCCAGCACTCGAAGACCACTGCTGGTCCCCAAACGAACCCTCCTCCTGGCTGACTATAAGTGGAAGACTAACTGAAGCATGAAAAAGCTTAAAAAATTGAATAAAATTCATGAAACTTAAATAGAAAGATTTAACTCAAAAGAAAACTGAATAAAATAAACTATTCAACTCTCCATAAAATAGGCAACTTAAGTCTTTAAGACATTTAATAAAATAAATAATACAGACTTCTCAACTATGCTGACTATGTATGAAGCCTCTAACTGATCAAGATGGAAGTTGGGACAAGACCCATGACATTCTAACTAAACTGAAAAGTAAATGAAATCCCCCGAAAACAAGGAGGCTCACCATAGCTAATTCTAACTCCCGGATGTATCAACAAGCTCCTGTTGATGATCTTGAATACCTGCGTCTGCATCATGAAAAGATGTAGGCCAAATGGCTCAGTACGTGAAATGTACGAGCATGTAAGAGGAATTGTAAAGTATAAACATAAGCTTGAAACTTGATAAAAGGAAAAATACTTATCTCTTCTCAACTCACTCAACTCGACTCAACTCAGGAATAAGATACTCAACTCAAAGATAAAATATTCAACTCAATAATAAGACACTCGACTCTTGCTACTCAAACTCTGGATACTCAGCTCAACATAATTGAACGTATTTCAATAAAAAGTCGTTTTAAAACAAATGCAATACAAAGAAAAGTTGTTTAAAACATAAAGTCAACTCTGTGTGTATGCAAAGATACACTAAAACTCTGAAATGTATGTAAAAATACAAATAATTGTGTATATAAGAATACAAATAATTGTGTATATAAGAATACAAATAACTTCTGTGGAGTTTCTCTAACCAACAACCATCACTTAAGAGCTATAGTGATGATACAACGTGTTTGCCAAGGCATCCTATACATTGCCAAGGGTATAGGACCTGAACTACTAAGTGGATCCACTAATCGATGCTAAAAAGCACTAAGGGTTCATCTAAAAAGTATGATCATTTTTTTTACCCGTGATGGCTACATGGTTTATGGGGGTTGTGGGTTCTCTGAACGCTCCCCCATATCGATGCTCAATACTACTCCCAAAATATGATACTAGCTCTTTATGTTGAAAAACATACTGCTTCTGTGATTTGAGATTAGTGCTCAAAAACTTTGCTCATAGGCTATCTTGGAAATCAAAGTTCCCTCTCTTACTTAATAGTGAAAGCATTTACTCTTTTCTGAAACCTAGCTTAAATGCTCTTCAGAAATCAAGGTTTCCTTTTCTTTTATAAATGTGAAAGCATTTGAAACTCTTTGGGAATACACAGCCTCATATAATCTTTTGAAGAAACTGAACTTACTTTTTACTCTTACTAAACTCAATGCTCAAGTCTTAAAATAAGTTTAAAATATTTGGAAAAGACTTCTTAATATTGTTCATATCGAATTATGGACGTGAATGACTCAATACGAGATTTTGAATAACTATAGATAGAACTCAATACTTGGAACTCAAGAACTTTAATGATACTACTCATTTCAAGAATGGTCAACTCAGAGGGTTCATACGGAATTATGAGCATGAACTACTCGACCCAAGGACTCAAACATACTTCTCATCTTAAGACTGTTCGACTTTTAGGGTTCATGCAGAATTATGGGCATGAATAATTCAACTCAAGGATTTCATGGGTAACATGTAATAGTCCAATGATTAGAAATATAATCTCAAAGGGAATTAGGAACTCAATACTCAAGACTTAGAACTTGAAGATACTACTACTCTTAATGATGCTCAATTTATGGAGTTCATACAGAATTATGGGAATAAACGACTCGACTCAAAGGTATACATAACTACATGGATCTCATGTATATGACTCCTCTAATTCTCTTACTTACTTCCTCAAAACTTTACTCAAATCGATGATAGATCTCAAAGGATTCACAATTGAACTCATAGGCTTCCTTGAACTCTACTCTTAACTCTCTCTTGAAAGTGAGTTATGAATTCAAGAGTCATGGTTCATGATATGAAGGATCTCGCTGATAGTGTAAACTCATGAATACATTATCCTCACTCTCATGCTCACTTACTTGATTCTTGAAACAAGTTACTAGAAATTGTAGAAGACTCCGCAAAATGACTCAAAGGAACTCTCTCAAAATGATCAGAAGAACTCTCAAGACTTAACTCTTAACTTTACCTTGAATTTGAATTATCAATTCAAGGTTATGATCATGTTATGAATGATTTCTAGGTGTTTGGAAGTATTTTAAAGTGATTAGAATCAAAGGGAGTGAAGGTACACTTAAAAGGGACTCAAACGGGACAACTGACGGAAAATGAGTGGGGGCAGGTGACCCTGATGCGTTCCGGGCTCGGGGCGCCAACCACTAACTTCAAAGACTACATATGGGCGCATTACAGGGGCGCCGCCCCATCCCCTTGGGTGCATCTGGGGCGCGCCGCCCCAGCCTTTCCCCAGGTCAAGTTTGACGAATTTCGCTTCTCGTTTTCTCATCCTAAATCACTTTTAATTGATTTCTTTTCTAAAGTTTTCCTTAGATTTAATCACCCAACCTAAGTACACACTAATTCACTCAAAACAACACTCAAACCAATCACTTTAATATCAAGATATTATCGAAACCCCAACAAAACAAGATTTAGAATGAACACCTGTTAAGAACTTAAATCCTTCAACTTTTTGAGAATGAAACTATAACACCCCGACTTTCCAAAACGTCTAAATTAACTTATATCTTCATGGAAAGACAAGGAGGGTGATTAATAAATTAAGAATGATGTGGTATGTCATATTTGAAGTGTTCAAGGATTGTATCTCAAGTTTTGAAGTTAAGTAAGTGGCAAAATAAAAGTTGGCGAAAGTTATCGTAAGTTCCTTTTTACAGATTTGTCTAAATTTTGGGTCAAATGTCTTGGATATTCTCCCAATATATAAAAAGTTAGAAGGCGTATCACCCATTAAATTGAAGATCCACGAGTCTAGTTTGCAATATACAAAACCCCGTATCAAACCGACATTAGAGCAAAAAGTTATGAGGGTTTTACTAGGTATGTCAGATTATTTAACGTTTTAAGCCATGCAAACAATATGGTATGTCAGATTATTTAACGTTTTAAGCCATGCAAACATTCCATTTCAGTTCTAAACCAGAGAGAAAGCTTAAGAGATAGTTCCTATGGAGTTCTAGCATGATGAAAGTTAGTTTTTGACGATTTCTACCATTAACCATTTCCCCCGTGCCTAGAAATGTAATCCCTACACGTGGCAATCATTTTCCCCTTCTATTAGCTACGTTTGGAGCTGGTTTTTGAAGATATAAATTTGTAGTTATTGGTATTTCTTCAAGGTTTACACTTGGTTAACTAAGGTAATCATTTCGGGGCCCTTTTATGGTTGTTTTTATGAATTTCTACGAATGTTTCGACAAGTTGGGGCAATATGGCAAATCTGCCGATTTAAATATTAATTCTGAACTGTTTATACATGTGTATCAGCTGTGTATATATAGTATTTGTGAAGCTTAGGACATAAGGAACAATTTTTGTGAAGGAACTATGGTCTTTCGAGCGTTCATTGGAAAGGTATGTTAAGGCTATTCCCTACTTACAACATGTTTCCTTTAAGCTTAGGAGCAATGTAATTGGGTTGTTATCCTTGTTACACTTGTAGCCATTATTGTTGATTGTTGGCTATTCGAGTTGATATAATCCTCCCTTATCGGGATTCTTATTCAGTTAGTAGCGTCCCCGTGTTGGACACGACTTAGAGGCTATTTGTATAGGTTGCTCATAACTAAATTGTTGGCTTTTAGCGATTGGATTGTTATTGTTGCCCGTAAGGCTAGTGTGGTTAGCTGCATGAATGTGATCTATGCCTAAAAGGGCTATGTTCTACCTACAGGGTTATATGGATGCCTAAAAGGGGTATGAGTTGCCTACGGGGCTGTATTGATGCCTAGAAGGTCTATGAGTTGCCTACAGGGCTATATTGACGCCTAAGAATGCTATGTGATTCCTACAGGGCCATGTTGTTGCCTAAGAGGGCTATGAGTTGTTTATAAGCTATGTTGATGTCTAAGAGAGCTATGTACTGCCTACAGGGCAATATTAATGCCTAAGAAGGCTATGTGACTGCCTACGGGGCTAGGGGACTACTAATAGGGGTATATAGGCTGATTGGCACCTTCCAAGATTATGGGGGCCTGAGTAGGTGGTCTTGTGTGTTGTTTGTATCTGCCGAGCTTATGGGGGCTTGGGTAGGTTGTTGTTTTATTATTTTTGATAAGTTTAGATTTATGAACAGGTCGGTACACTTATCTTATCCTTGATTTATTTATCAGATTATTCAAGTATATGAGGATACCTCCTCATAGTCTATTGCCTTTCATACTCTGTACATTATTTTGTATTGACGCCCCATTGCCTTGGGGGCACTGCATTCATGCATGCAGGTCTTGACAGACGATCGAGTAGAACTCCTTAGCAGCAAGATTGACTTTTATCCGGTTGGCTAGCCCTTTCCTTCGGAGCTTCCAGAGTTGGGAGGTTTGTTACCTTTTGTTGTATATATCTTTATAGGTAGGCTTGGGTCCTGTCCTGCTAATCTTTACTACTCTTAGAGGCCTGCAGACTAGTGTGTGGGGTGTATAGCTACGTTATGGCCATACTATCCTATGTTGTTGGTTTGCTAAAGCTTGTGAGTTGTTTGATGTATTGTAATGATATATACTTGCTTTTAGTTTTGTCATAGATATCATGGTGGCCTCGACGGCCCAATCAGGACTTCTGTGCTAGTTGGCTATTTATTTATATGATCTCCTGGAAGTAGCTGTTTCTTTTATATATCAGTTGACAGGGACCTTGCCGGCCGATGGCTTAGTTTTAAGCCGAGATATACTTGTTTGTTTTCTTGATTGTGTGTGGCTTCCATGTACTAGTAGCAAATGGTTCAGCAGGGTCGGCTCGGGCCTGAGTTTTGGCATTAGGAGCCAGTTGCTCCCATCGAGTTTGGAGCGTGACAAACTTGGTATTAGAGCAACGTCGTATTCTAGGGAGTCTGCAAGCCATGCCTAGTAGAATCTTGTTTATAAATGTGTTGTGCACCACATCTTATAAGCAAGAAGCTATCGGGCATGTTAGAATGACTATCCTTCCTTTTCTCACCTCGTGCTATACATCGGTGTCTTAAGGGTTGAGGTTTCTGGCTTATAATTGATACTTGTATGCAGATAGAGATGACTGACACTAGACAGACCACAACTAGCCAGGGGCTAGATACAACTACAAGTGAGGGTACCGGCAAGGTACCACAGGTGGAGGTAGCCTATTCTGAGACCCAGGGGGAGACATCTTCTCAGCCCCCTATCGCTTCTCCACCGCCTCAGGAGCCTCCGAGGGCTACAGGAATTCCGGCTCCACCATCAATACCACCTCTAGTTCCTCCTATTCCATCTTCATCAGGATTTCAAGAGTGTAGTATGTATGTTAGCACAGTTAGTAGCTGCACATTGCCAACCAGTTGCACAAGATGTTGCCGGACCTTATAAAGGGCCCAGAAGTTCGAGAGTTCGTAAATTTCGTCCCTTGAATCCTCCACAATTTATAGGGACAGATCGCAAAGAAGACACTCAACACTTTATTGATCAGCTTCATAGGATCTTTAGAGTCATGCATGCCTCAACAACTGAGTCAGTTGAGTTAGCAATATTTCGATTGCGCTATGTTGCAGTATTGTGGTACGAGAGTTTGGAGAGATCTAGGGGAAAAGATACATCCCTACCCACTTGGGATAGCTTTACAGAAGCTTTCATAGATCACTATTTGCCTTGAGAGATTAGGGATGGCCGGGTGGACCAGTTTCTGAACCTCCGACAGGACAACATGAGTGTCCGAGAGTACGGGCACAGATTTGATTCATTGGCTAGATATGCACCAACATTTGTTGATACGATGCATGATAGGTTGCGTATTTTTCTGGGAGGGCTCGACTTACACTATATCGATGCTTGTTTTACCGCTGCACTAAATGATAATATGGATATCTCGCAAATTCAGGCATTTGCACAAGGTATAGAGGATCCCCGACATTTATGGTATATGAATGAGAAGGTCGAGAGAGAAATACGGAAGAGGGCTAGGCCCGCTGGTTCACTGGGAAATTTTTAGGGTGGTCCTAGACCCCGATATTCTATTAGGCCACCTAGACCTCCACCACAGTAGTTCCAGGGTAGTATATTTGATCGTCAGGAACAGTCAGGCACAGGTAAGGGTTCACGAGCATCGGGCTCACAACAGCAGAGGGGTTCAGTCCAGGAAAGGACTGCCCCACCGCGTTGCTCTACTTGCGGTATGATGCGTTTCCAGAGGTGTAGACAGGGTTCCATATGTGGTTATTCTTGTAGACAGGAGGGGCATGAGTGGAGAAACTTCCCTACCATAGGTCAGGTGGTATAGGTCAGTTGACCAGGTCAGTAGTAGGTTCTTCCTCATCAACACAGTCTACAGGGTGTGGACCCTAGACTTCAGCACGTAGAGGTAAAGGTGGAGGCAAAGAGGGAGCATCTAGTTCTGGTAGTGGACATAATCGTACGTATTCATTAACAGGCCAACATGACTCAGAGTCATCACCAAATGTTGTGACAGGTACATTGATTGTTTGCTCACATTGTGTTTATTCTTTGATAGATCCTGGATCTACTCTATCTTATGTTACTCCATTTATTATGGGGAAGTTATATATAGTAGCAGAGTCATTAGATCGACCCTTTATTGTATCTACACCAGTTGGTGAGTCTATTGTTGCCAGGAGAGTGTATCGAGGTTGCACAATAGAAATTATCGACCGTCAGACCTTTATAGATCTCATAGAGTTAGAGATGGTCGATTTTGACGTTATTATGGGTATGGACTGGTTAGCGTCTTGTTATGCTAATGTTGAGTGCCGGACAAAGATTGTTAGATTCCACTTTCCAGGAGAGGTAGTTCGGGAATGGAAAGGTGATACAACAACGTCGAAAGGTAAGTTTATTTCCTATCTTAAGGCGAGAAGGATGATTACCAAGGGTTGTATTTATCATTTTGTTCACGTTCATGATATAGATACAGAACCACCAACTCTTCAGTCTATTCCGATAGTTAATGAGTTTCTAGATATATTTCCAGACGAGCTCCCTGGTATCCCTCCAAAATGGGAAATTGATTTTTCTATCGATATGCTACAAAGTACACAACCCATATCTATCCCTCATTATAGAATGGCTCCTGCTAAGCTAAAGGAGTTGAAGCATCAGCTGAATAACTTGTTGGATAAAGGCTTTATTAGACCTAGTGCTTCACCATGGGGTGCACCAGTATTGTTCATAAGGAAGAAAGATGGCTCACTAAGAATGTGTATCAATTACCGACAGCTTAATAAGGCAACTACAAAGAATACGTATCCCCTTCCGAGGATAGATGACTTGTTTGATCAGTTACAAGGTGCTAAGTGTTTCTCAAAGATTGATTTAAGATCAGGGTACCACCAGATACGAGTTCGGGAGAAAGACGTTCCAAATACAGCTTTGAGTCTAATGGTATGCTCTCACTATATTCAAGCTTAACCCAAATCCTTGAGTTCGGATTCTATACCTCTCTATATGGAATCTCCAAGCCTATTACTATTGAACACCACATTCAAGAATAGTATTCTAACAACTCTAGGACTCCTACTAACCAACTTCTTCGAATCCAACTAAGGGATCTCATTTAACTATTTCTCATAGTAAAACCTCATCCTCTTCTTTTATAACCTTTGATGGAATTACCACATCATAGCTATCATGATTAGAACATCAACCTCATCTTTCTAACATCACTCGGTTACTAAAGGACCTCTAAAAGATATCCCCCAAACTCTTTGGAATACATTACCATCTTAATCTCAAAAACTTGACTCGATTTCTCATCTTGTCATCTCCCCCTTAGGTCTAAAGCTAACACTTGAAAGTTATGGACCTATTCCACATCTCTAACTGATCTACATCATCTTTTCCTCTAACAATCGAAAGACGTTTATCTCATCACTATTGAACTCTGTATAAGAGGGTACTAAGACCTCTTTCTAAGGTGTTTCTCTTAACGTCTTATGAATACAAACCCTCTGGGTACACCTCTTAATGCTCTTGTTACTCTTGTGACTTAGCAACACTTCACTGCCCTTATTTAAAGGTTAGGGTCTCTCACTTGTACTACGCACATTCATTGCAACAACCATATCAAATCCTCACCTACTCTATGTCAAGTCTACCAAATCAAATCTCAATACTAACATCATCACCCTCATGTTGCCCTTCTTTGATCATGACAATCATCTCAAATTCAAGCTTAATGTTTATTACTAAACCCGAATATCAATACGATTGCCCACCTACTACACTATACTTCATTACTTGATTAGTTCAATAACTTTCTGAACATCATAACCCTCTCAAATAGATCATAGGTCTAGATTAGATCTATCACTTCATAAATACCCTGCTCTCTTATTCAACACATGAATTTAGTCTCCTCTAATACGATGGCACATCAACACCAACTCTATTTTGGTTAACAAATGTATACTCTTTCTCAGCTTGCCTAGAAACTCTTCCTCTACCCACAAGGGAAAACTCCTCATCAATAACTTACTAGGTGTATGACTATAAGAACATAGCTTGGCTCATCACTATCTCCCTTTCTAAGATTACTAAACCCCTGAATACTTTCCTCTAACTCTTGGATCTTTCACTACTATTGCTCTTGATCTCGTAACTCATGTTACCTTTTGGGGTGGAAATATTACCCAAGCTCTAAACATACCTCCTCATAAGGATCTTAGCTGAAATAAGGCTTAATGAAAAGAGTACAACTTGTTTGAAGCTCAAACGCATGATTCATATAATTATGGGTGCATTCCTCTGAAACTGAACACTTAACTCACTCATGGGCTTCTCTCAAGCCCCTCTGCAGTCTCATGACTTTGTCAAGATTCTTGCGAAGAACAACTCGTCTGTAAAGGACTAACTTTGCTTTTTAACCAACTCTAGTATAACGGGTTGTCGAATGAATCTAATTAAGGCACGAGTATGAATAAATCTCTATGATAAAGCTCTATTGCACGATTAAGAATATGAAAGAAAGGAAATTTTTCTTAAAAGTCTGTAGTCCCTCATTTATAGAAGTGGGCGCTCACAACCATAAACAAGATCCTACCGATACGAATTTATAAACACCCTAGGACACTTGAAACCTGGCTCTGATACCATGTTTGTCACGACTCGATTCTACACCCTAGACGTGGCCGGCACTCGAAGACCATTGCTGGTCCCCAAGAAAACCCCCATCCTAGCTGACTACAAGAGGAAGACTAACTCAAGCTTGCAAAAGCTTAAAAATTGAACAAAATTCATGAAACTTAAATAGAAAGATTTAACTCAAAAGAAAACTGAATAAAATAAATTATTCAACTCGCCATAAAATAGGCAACTTAACTCTTTAAGACATTTGATAAAATAAATAATATAGACTTCTCAACTATGCTGACTATCTATGAAGCCTCTAACTGATAAAAATGAAATTCGGGACAAGACCCACGACATCCTGACTAAACTGAAAAATAAATGAAATCCTCCAGAAAAAAGGAGGTTCACCATAGCTAACTCGAAATGCCGGATGTATCAACGAAGATCCTGTTGATGATCCTGAATACCTGCTTCTGCATCATGAAAATATGCAGGCCAAATGGCTCAGTACGTGGAATGTACGAGCATGTAAGAGGAATTCTTTAGTATAAACATAAGCTTGAAACATGATAAAAGGAAACATACTTACCTCTTCAAAACTCACTCAACTCGACTCAACTTAGGAATAAGATACTCAACTCAAAGATAAAA
Organism: Solanum gandarillasii; assembly: GCA_029582405.1. NCBI lineage: Eukaryota > Viridiplantae > Streptophyta > Magnoliopsida > Solanales > Solanaceae > Solanum > Solanum gandarillasii. The sequence goes on along the minus strand of JAJONY010016753.1, from coordinate 13,700 downwards.
TATTCAACTCATTAATAAGACACTCGATTCTTGGTACTCAAACTGTGAATACTCAACTCAACATAACTGAACTCGTTTCAATATAAAGCCATTTTAAAACATATGCAATATATAGAAAAGTTGTTTAAAACATGAAGTCAACTCTGGTTGTATGCAAAGATACACTAAAACTCTGAAATGTATGTAAAAATACAAATAACTGTGTATATAAGAACACAAATAACTTCTGTGGGAGTTTCTCTAATTGAAACTATCACTTAAGAGCTATGGTGATGAGATAACGTGTTACCTCACACTGGCTAGGCAACCTATACCTTGCCAAGGGTATAGGACCTGAACTACTAAGTGGATCCACTAGTCTATGCTTAAAAGCACTAAGGGTTCATCTAAAAAGTATGACCCATTTTCTACCCATGATGGCTACATGGTTTATGGGGGTTGTGGGTTCTCTGAACGCTCCGCCATATCGGTGCTCAATACTACTTCCAAATTATGATACTAGCTCTCTGTGTTAAAAAATATACTTGTTCTCTGATTTGACATTAGTACTCAAAAACTTAGCTCAAAGGCTATCTTGAAAATCAATGTTCCCTCTCTGGCTCAATTGTAAAAGCGTTTACTCTTTTCTGAAAACTAGCTCAAAGGCTCTTTGGAAATCAAGGTTTCCTTTTCTTGTTTAAATGTGAAAACAATTTAAACTCTTTGGGAATACGTAGTCCCCATATAATCTTTTGAAGAAACTAAACTTACTCTTTACTCTTACTCAACTCAATGCTCAAGTTTAAAAACAAGTTTAAAGTATTTGTAAAAGACTTCTTAAAATATGCTTCACGCCGAATTATGGACGTGAAAAACTCAATACAAGGTTTTGAATAACCATAGATAGAACTCAATACTTGGAACTCAAGAACTTCAATGATACTACTCATTTCAAGAATGGTCAACTCAGACGGTTCATGTGGAATTATGAGCATGAACTACTTAACCTAAGGACTAAAACATACTTCTCATCTCAAGATTGTTAGACTTATAGGGTTCATGCGGAATTATGGGCATGAATAATTCAAGTCATGAACTTCATGGGTAACATGTAATAGTCCCATGATTAGAAATATAATCTCAAAGGGAATTAGGAATTCAATACTCAAGACTTAGAACTTTAAGATACTACTACTCTTAATGATGCTTAATTTTTGGAGTTCACACGGAATTATGGGTATGAACGACTCGACTCATAGGTCTACATAACTACATGGATCTCATGTATATGAATCCTATCATTCTCTCACTTAATTCCTCAAAACTTAACTCAAAATCGATGATTGATATCAAAGGATTCACAATTTAACTCAAAGGCTTCCTTGAACTCTACTTTTAACTCTCTCTTGAAAGTGAATTATGAATTCAAGAGTCATGGCTCATGATATGAAGGATAAAGGTGATAGTTTAGACTAATGAATACATTTTCCTCACTCTCATGCTCTCATACTTGATTCTTGAAACAAGTTACTAGAAATTGTAGAAGACTCCTCAAAAGGACTCAAAGGAACTCTCTCAATATGATCGGAAGAACTCTCAAGACTTAACTCTTAACTTTACCTTGTATTTACATTATGAATTCAATGTTATGATCATGTTATGAATGGTTTCTAGGTGTTTGGAAGTATTTTAAAGTGATTAGAATCAAAGGGAGTGAAGGTACACTTAAAAGGGACTCAAACGGGACAACCGACGTAAAAGGAGTGGGGGTAGGGGACCCTGGCGCATTTTGGGCGTAGGGCGCTAGCCCCTAACTTCATAAACTGCATATGGGCGCACTATAGGGGCCTGACCCATCCCCTTGGGAGCATCTAGGGCGCGCCGCCCCAGCCTTTCCCTAAGTCAAGTTCGACGAATTTTGCCTATCGTTTTCTGATCCTAAATGGCTTTTAATCGATTTCTTTTCTCAAGTTTTCCTTAGATTCAATCACTGAACCTAATTACACACTAATCCACTCAAAACAACATTCAAAACAATCACTTTAATCTCAAGATATCATCAAAACCCCAACTAAACAAGATTTAGAATGAACTTCAAGAACACCTATCAAGAACTTAAATCCTTCAACTTTTTAAGAATGAAGCTTCGCTGAAAATAATATGTTTGGTGTGTGGGTGAATAAACCCAACACTATGGAAGCTTTCATACCTCATAGGGATCAAACCCATGGCGACAATTCGCAACAACTCTCAAGAATTTCGTCGAACGCTTCGATCCTCTCTCTTTTCTCCCCTTCTATCTTCTTCTTTTCTCGTCTTAAACTCTCAACTAAAACTCTAGGAGTAAAACATGATCATAAAACTGAACCTAATCATATTAGACCCCTAAAATATTACTAAAAACGAATTAAATCTGATTGGGTAAGGAAAAGACCAAAATACCCCTCTAAAATCTGGTTTTGACTTTCCTTATCTAGACAACCCAATTTCGAATGGACATATTTCCCTCATACGAACTCGAAACTGAGTAAACTCGGTGGATTTGGAAAGATAATTCAATGTTCTTTCCTACAGTATCTCGTATCACACCTAAATCATCTTGAGCTAGATGTTATGGTAATTTGAAGTCAACCCAAAACTCATACTTTAACTTGCAAAATTTTAGATTTTGCTACTTCCAATTTAATTCTGTTTGGAACTCAAGGTGCTATATCTAGTGACCTTAACACTTAAGAATTTTTTAATTCCTTGGTAAAATCTCACTCACTATGAAGAACGGTTCAAGTCTTAGTTCGAAAATATTTCTGGGGTGTTACAATATCTCCCCTTTGGGATCATTCGTCATCGAATGATGACTGGACTGGGTATGGAAAGGGGTTACTCTTACTAAGGTTTGAGTCTAATGGTATGCTCTTACTATATTCAAGCTTAATCCAAATCCTTAGGTTAGGATTCTATACCTCCCTATAGGGAATCTCCAAGACTATTAATCTTTAACACTACATTCAAGCTTAGTATTCTTACAACTCCATGGACTCATACTAACCAACTTCTTCAAATCCAACTAAGGGTGCCTCCTCTTTTATATTGACGGAATTACCACATCATAACTATCACGATAAGAACATCAACCTCATCTTTCTAACATCACTCCATTACTAAAAGGACCTCCAAAAGATATCCCCCAAACTCTTTGGAATTTATTACCATCTTTATCTCAAAAACTTGACTCAATTTCTCATCTTTTCATCTCCCCCTTAGGTCTAAAGCTAACACTTGAAAGCTATGGACCTATTCCATATCTCTAACTGGTCTACATCATCTTTTACTCTAACAATCGAGAGACGTTTATCTCATCACTATTGAACTCTCTATAAGCGGGTACTAAGACCTTTTTCTAAGGTGTTTCTCTTAACCTCTTCTGATAACATACTCTATGGGTACACCACTTAATGCTCTTGTTACTCTTGTGACTTAGCAACACTTCACTGCCCTTATTTAAAGGTTAGGGTCACTCACTTGTACTACGCACATTCATTGCAGCAACCATATCAAATCCTCTCCTACTCTATGTCAAGTCTACCATATCAAATCTCAATACTAACATCATCACCCTCATTTTTCCCTTCTTTCGATCATGACACTAATCTCAAATTCAAGCTTAATATTTATTACTAAACCCGAATATCAATATGATTGCTCACCTAATGTACTATACTTCATTACTTGATCAGTTCTATAATCTTCGTAACATCATGACCCTCTCAAACAAATCATAAGTCTAGACTAGATCTATCACTTCATAAATACCTTGCTCTCTTATTCTATGCATGAATTCAGTCTCCTCTAATACGATGACACATCGACACGAACTCTATTTTGGTTAACAAATATATACAATATCTCATCTTGACTAGAAACCCTTAATCTACCCATAAGTGAAAAGTCCTCATCATTAACTTACTGGGTGCATGACTATAAGAACATACCTTGCCTTATCACTATCTTCCTTTCTAAGATTACTAAACCCCTCCATACTTTCCTCTAACTCTGGGCTCCTTCATTACTATTGCTCATGATCTCGCAACTCATGATTTAATTATGTTTTTTTTTATAGATATATTGATTATTTTATATGATTTTAAGTTGAATTTCTCAAGAATCCATAAATTACCCTATTTTCCCACATTGGATCTTAAAGTGTGGGTATTGATCGATGCAAGTAGAATGTTATAGAATTATGAATGTTATGAATTGATTACTTGAATCATGTTAATATCCATGCCTATTGTAGTAATTATAGGTGTGTTGATTGAATGTGATATATGGTCCTTGAAGGGAAAATTATGAGAATTATGTATGATCATGATAGTTATGTACATGTTTTATAAATACTTTGAGAATAAAGTGATTATTACTATGATGTAATTGTGGTGTTATTGAAAGGCTATTCTCTCTCTCTCACACACATTTATAAATGAAGTATGAATGAAGTTTCAATTATTATGATTATGAGGATGTGTTGATTGAAAGGCTATTCTCAATTATACACCTATGAATGATGAACACATGTTGTGAAATGTTTTCTCACAATATGGGGATTCTTAGGTTGAAAGGCTATTCTCACCTACTGAATCTAGGAGCTATCTTCTGAATGATTTTGGATTGGGTGTGATACATTCTTCCATAATAATGAACTCAAGTAATGAAATTATAAGTACTCCGTGGGAAATAATGCTTAGCACTAAGTGGATATTGATATGAGATGGAAACCCTCATGTGAGTTGAGGACGGGTTTCTAGTAGCAATCTCTTGAGATAGATTTCCATACGTGAGTTAAGGCGGGGTATCTAGTAGCAATCTCCTTATCCCATAACTATATGCCCTCATAGGTCTTTAGCTAATGGATCCACCTAAAAACTATATTAATGGTTCTACCTTAGGCAAGTAGGACACCCTTTTTGGTGTGGATAACACTGGATCCCATGATTTTCTCACATGGTCTATGTCGGTTAAGGCTTACCCCCACAACAAATGGTTATGAACTATGGCTCCTCAAGAAGCACTACTTAGTGTGGGTGGGGGTATGGGACTTCATATATGCATTGCACAAGTAGGCTTTCAGAGTAGTTATGGTGTGTTCCTTTTATGTTATGATGGTTTATGAAATGAAGTATGCTTAATGTGGATTGTTGCTATGAGTTGCTTTCCTTGATATGACTTATTAAAGGTAAATGTTTCCTTGTCTGTGAGTATTAATTGGGATGATATCAAAGAAGGGTAAGTATGATTATGGTGGCCTAAAAGTGGTATTTAGTACAAATGGGATTATGGGATCTTATCTATGCATTTCACAAGTATAACTTAGGGTTGCTTATGAGATGGTTCTAATATGCTATGATGATCTATATGTTGGATATGCTTGTGACTTATGCTTTTTTACTAATGTGCATGATGATTCTCAAACTTGGTAAAGTGCATGCTTTTCAACGAAAATGTCCTTTTTAGCATGTTTCCAAGATTTTTATGCATGGCTATCATACTTGGTGAGTTTTTGTACTAACCCGTATTTTCCTACATTTTTCTCCAAGTGTAGGGATTGGCACTCAATTTAATTCCCCTTGTGGCTAGAGTTTGGAATTGCTCATCCTCCTTGCTAGTTGGTGAGTCCTCATGATTCGAGGACGTATGAGTCATTTGTAGTTTCTTTCTAGTTATTTGATTTTCAGACTATATTGTAACGATTGTGTCCCTATTTGATTCAAAGATTGTGTTAAATGGTTAATTGAGACAAGTCTAGACTTCCTCTTACTATTGTAAAAGACTTTGATGGTATGGATAAAGTTTTAAAATTTCCGCATCATTTCTCTTATCGTATGTTATGATATGCCAAGGGCTTGTATGAGACCCTTTGGGCTCAAGCACGCCGTGTTACATCTATGGTGTACCCCTAGGTCGTGACAAACTTAGTAATCAGAGCATAAGGTTTAGAATGATTCTAGGATGATGTCTCGTAAGCAACATCTAATAGAGTCTTATTCATAGTGTGAATCACACCACATTATGAATGAGAGGCTATAAGATGTTTAGGAAATGTCACTTCCTTCATTACTCTTAAGTCGTGTCATAGAGTTTAGCTCTATAAATTCCCTCTCCTAACCCTTCTCTTGTGTTTTCAGGATATGAATACATGAAGGGCTAACACTAGAAGAATAGAGGGTGACAATGTGAATGAAGAAGCTCCTCAAGTTAACCAGCTCCGGTTGATCTCATGGTTGAAAATGTGACCCTTACGCAGTTTAGGTCTACCATCCAAATGTTGGCCCAAGCCATGACAACTAAAGCACAAGCTATGAAGGCTCAAGCCAATAGAGAAATGGTAGCCCCGGTCACCCCTGATATGAATTCCATGGCTTCTAGATTGAGGAATTTTGCAATAATGAACCCTCACATATTTCATGGTTCCAAAGTGGGAGAGGATACTCAAGAGTTTATGGAAGATGTTTAAAAATACTTGATGCCATGGGGTGACTTTGGTAGAGAAAGTGGAGTTTGCCACTTACCAGTTAAAGAGTGTTGCTCAGGTTTGGTATACTCAATGGAAGAGGAATAGGTCGGTAGGAGTGAGTCCCATAGAATGGGAGGTGTTTAAGAAGAAATTTCTTGATAAGTTGATTCCCCATGAGTTGAGGGAAGCTAAGGTGGAAGATTAATTAACCTTAGGTAGGGTAGCATGAGTGTTAAGAGTATGCCTTGAAATTTACCCAACTATCCAAGTATGCTCCATCTATGGTGGCAGATCCGAGAGATGAGATTAGTAGGTTTTTGACAGGTGTGTCTGACTTAGTTGGAGAAGAATGTCGTATGGAAATGCTCTATCACGACATGTATATCTATAGGCCTATGGTGTATGCCCAACAAATTCAGGAGTCAAAACTCAAGAGAAAGAATAGAGAGGTAAAAAGAGATAGGTCCGATAAGCAAGGTCAACCAAGGTTCAAAAAGAGGTCCTCTAATCTAGATTCCTCCAATGCTTCCCTAATGGTCAACAAGGATAGGGTAAGTTCCTAGCCGGCACGGATGGGTGCTTTGGGTGTGGAAGGAAAGGTCATAAGATGAGAGATTTCTCGACACTCATGGAAAAAGGGAGAGAGGCCTAGCAAGCTTCTCTTAGTGGCCCGGATCCCAATGCTCCAAGTTATGGTCGCGTCTATGCACTCCGGTCTAGAAAGGACAAAAAAGACTCTCCAGATGAAGGCACCAGTATGTTGATAGTTCCCTATAGATGTAAATGTTTTATTAATGTCCCTATGCTATTTGTTAGACTTTAATGTTAGCATTAGTAGGTGATTTCTCCCAAAGGGGAGATGGTATGCTTAGATAGCAAGATGGTTGAGCGTCCCGATATCCTCCTCTCTTTCTTCTATTCCTATTCTAGCTTGAGACAAAGAGTTCCTCTTGGCTTGTTTTATGTTTTGGAGTCATGCGTGATATATGTGATTCCATGATTTCCTTATGATATATATGTTCTTGAGATAAATCCATGTTTAGCAAGAAAATGAGCTTTTCATGATTTATGTGTTTCTCATGTTGTTGTGCATTTAGTATGAGATGCCTATATGCTTCATGATTTGACTTGTCAAATATGCTTTAGTATGCTTTTGGGAGTAATTCATAATTTACTTCATGTTATTGAGTTGAGCATGATTTGAGTTGGAGAATGTAGTTCATCCAATGAATTTGAGAAATGTTGAAGTTTTCATGCATAATGGGTTGGTAGATCTAGTTCCTACTTCCTTGTGTTGCATTGAGTATGTTGAGATGTAGTTGATGTTTCCTCCTTTGAATGGTACATTATTTTGATGTTTCATGCATGATGGGATGCTAGTCTTTAGTCTTTCATTCCGTAAGGTGTCTACATCAACATTCGAGGACAAATGTTTCCAAGGGGGAGATAATGTAACAACCCAAAACTAGTAGGCTTAACTAGAGTTAGTCGAAAGGGTTAAACTCATAAAATTTTCTTCTAGTACATAGAATGAAGGGTTTAGGGGTTAAACTTCAAGGTACGACCCCCCAAGAAACAACCAAGGGTCCTTGAGGATGAGCTAAAATAGTCCCTAAGAAACTGCCCAAAAGGGGAGGGATTGGCACTTAATTTGATTCCCCTTGTGGCTAGAGCTTGGAATTGCTCATCCTCCTTGCTAGTTTGTGAGTCCTCATGATTCGAGGACGTATTAGTCATTTGTAATTTCTTTCTAGTTATTTCATTTTCGGACTATATTGTAAGGGTTGTCCCTTTTTTATTCAAAGATTGTGTTAGATGGCTAATTGAGACAAGTCTAGACTTCGCTTACTTTTATAAAAGACTTCTATTGTACGGATAAAGTTTTAAAATTTAGACATCATTTCTCTTATCTTATGTTATGATGTGTTAAGGGCTTGTATGAGACCCCTTTGGGGTCAAGTACGACGTGTTACATCTAGGGTGTACCCCTGGGTCGTGACAATAAAAGAGGAAATCATGGGAATATCTAAGACACATGACACCAATAGAGTAATCCATGAGGAAATAAATACCTCAAGCTAGAGTAGGGATGGAGGGAAAGAGATGAGGATAACGGGACATTATATCGGCCTTAGCCTCCCAAGTAGCACCCTCAACTAATTGATTCCCCCAAAGAACCTTCACAAAAGTACCTTCTTTATTTCTTAACTTCTTGACTTTCTAGTCTAAAATCTCAACTGGACTTCTTATATAAGAAAGATTCTCCTTAACTCCCAAACCATCTAAGGGGACTATAGATGTTGACTCTCCAACACATTTCTTCAATAGGGAGACATGGAAAACTGGATGAACAGATGCCAAATCAATAGGCAAATCAATTTCATAAGCAACTTTGCCAATTCGCCTCAAAATCTGATATGGGCCCACATAATGGGGACTAAGCTTCCCTTTCTTCCCAAGTCTAATTACACCCTTCATGGGTGAAATTTTCAAGTAGATCCAATCATTAACATCAAATTCAAGATCTCTTCTTCAAACATTAGCATAGGACTTTTGTCAAGTTTGAGCCGTTTTCAACCTTTCTCTAATAAGCCAAACTTTCTCCATAGCCTTATGTACCAACTTGGGACCTATCAAGGCAACTTCACCTACTTCAAACCACCATATAGGAGATCTACACCTCCTACCATATAGAACATCAAATGGAGCCATGCCAATACTTGAATTATAACTATTGTTGTATGCAATCTCGATCAAGGGCAAGTGATCATCCCAATAACCCTTGAGGTCAATTACACATGCCCTCAAAATATCTTCCAAAGTTTAGATAGTACGCTCCGCTTTCCCATTGGTTTGTAGATGAAAGGTGGTACTAAGCTTGACACGAGTACCAAGACCCGTTTAGAAAGATTCCCAAAACTAAGAAGTGAATTAGGTACCACGATCGGAAATAATGGATGAGGGCACCCCATGCAACCTCACCATCTCCTTCAAGTAAACCTTAGCATAGTCCTCCGCCACATAAGAAACCTGTATGTGAATGAAATGAGCTGATTTCATCATTCGATCTACTATAACCCAAATCGAGTCACGTTGCCACTGGGTGCGTGGTAAACCAATAATGAAGTCCATATTCAAATCTTCTCACTTCCAAGTAGGAATGCTAATATCTTAGGATAAACCTCCCAGCTTATGATGTTCACCTTTAACTTGTTAACAATTAGACACTTAGCCACATATTCCAAAATATATTTCATCATCCCATTCCACCAATAGATTTTCCGCAAGTCACGATACATCTTTGTGGCTCCCGAGTGAATGGAATATCGAGAACTATGGGCTTCTGACAAGATCTGTTCTCTCAAGTCATCTATATTAGGAACACACAAACGACCTTGATATCTAAGTACACCATCTCTCTCTTGGGAAAAACCTTTACGGACCTTTAAGTACCGATTCCTTCAATTCAACTTAAGTCAGATCAAGACCTTGCTTGGCTTTCACATCAGCCATGAAAGACAACCCTAAAACCTTTTGAACCATAAGACCAACTTTGGTAAAGTCAATTGACCAAAAACCCAATTGAGCCAATCTATGAACATCTCCAACCAACTACTTTTTATCATCTTCGATATGAGCAACACTACCCATTAATAACCGACTTAAAGCATCTGCCACCACATTTACTTTACCGAGGTGATACAGAACACCAATGGCAAAATCTTTCAACGACTCAAGCCACTTTCTTTGGCGAAGATTTAGATCTTTCTATTTAAAAACATATTGCAAACTCTTGTGGCCAAAAAAGACATCTACATGTACACCATATGAATAATGCCTCCAAATCATAAGAGCAAACACAATAATCACTACTTCAAGGTCATGGGTAGGATAATTCTTTTCATGAATCTTAAGTTGTCTTTAGGCATATGCAATAAGTTTCCTGTTTTGCATAAGGATACATTTTAACCCAATTCTTGAGGCATCACGATAAACAACGAATCCATCAGCCCCTTATGGTAAAGACAACAATAGAGTGGAAGTAAGTCTATTGTTCAATTCTTGATAACTCTTCTCTCATGCTTCGTGCCATATGAATTTAACCTTCTGTTGAGTCAACACCATCAATGGAGAGGCAATCAAAGAAAACCCTTCAATAAACCTTCTATAGCAACTGATTAAACCCAAAAAACTTCTAATATTGGAAGGGGATAAAGGTCTAGGCAAACTCTTAACCGCATCAGTCTTCTTAGGATCTACCTCAGTACCCTTACCAAAATTAAGGTGACTAAGAATTGCCACGAACCTCAGCCAAAATTCACATTTACTAATCTTTTCAAAGAGTTGGTTGTCCTTGAGGACTTGCAACACAATCCTCAAATGATTAGTATGCTCATTTTCACTCCTTGGAATAGATAAATATATCATCAATGAATACAATAACAAACATGCCAAGGTATTTTCTAAACACCCTATTAATCAAATCCATAAATGACGCCGAAGCATTAGTCAAACCAAATGACATTACTAAAAACTCATAATGGTCATACCGAGTTCAAACAGATGTCTTCGGAATGTCATCTTCCTTCACCCTCAATTGGTGATAACCCGACCGAAGGTCAATCTTAGAAAAGTAACTTGCTCTTTGAAGTTGGTCAAACAAATCATCCATCCTTGGGAGATGATATTTATTCGTAATGGTAACTTTTTTCAATTGCTGGTAGTGGATACACCTACAAAGAGAACCATCTTTCTTTTTAACAAACAAAACTTGAGCATCCCATAGAGAGATACTTGGTTGCATGAAACCCTTATCCATCAAATCTTTCAATTGCTCATTTCATTCCCTAGGTTATGTTGGAGTCATACGGTAAGGAGGAATAGAGAGAGGTTGTGTATCTGGAAGAATGTCAATACCGAAGTCTATTTCCCTCTCAGGAGGAACACCGAGTAAATCATCGGGAAAAACTTCCGGAAACTTTTTAACAATGGGGACGGACTCAGAATAGGGGTTTCGAATTCCATATCCCTAACCCAAACAAGTTGATATATGCAACCCTTATAATTCATCTTTCTAGATTTAAGATAAGAGACAAACTGACTCTAAGACATAAAATTTTGCCCTTTCCATTCTAGGGTGGATTCTTTTGGAAACTGAAACTTGACTACACAGGTTCTACAATCAATAAAAGCATAACATGATACAATCAATCCATACCAAGGAAAACATCAAAATCTACCATATCAAGCTCTACAAGATCAACATGAGTGACTCTATGGGACAAGGAAACTGGACACTTTTTATAGACCCTCTTAGCCATAATAGAATCACCAACAGGAGTAGAGATAGAAAAAGGATCTAACAACACATACAGGAGAATATCAAACCGCATAGCCACATATGGTGTCACAAAATACAAGGTAGCACCGGTGCCAAGTAAAGCATAAACATTGAGTTGGAAGACTTTGACCATAACGGTAACCATATCGTGTGAACCCTCTTGATCAGACGAGTCTGAAGTGCATAAAATATGTTTTACTTCTGACTCCCACTAGGACCGGTTGAAGGATTTAGTTTAACCCATCGAAAATTATCATCCCCATTCTTAGCAATTGAAGAAAAACCCCTTATCTTGTGTTCCATCTTACCACAACCAAAGCAACCATTGGAGTTAGCTAGACATCGACCATCATGCTTCTTTCCACACTTAGCACAAGAAGTCAGTGAAGATCCACTACCATTTCCTCCTTGATGTTTAGTGATAGACACCCTATCTTTGTTGAACTTATGAAGAGCATTGGAGAAACCTTGACCAGAAAACCTTTGTCGGAACTTGGAATGACCATGTCCATCGTACCTTAAGTGTGAGAAATAACCATCACTAGTTTTGCCCCTCTTTGGCTCCCTAAACCTTTCCTTAAGTTTCTCCTCTTCAATTTGTTGAGCATAAACCATGAAACAAGAAATGTCACGCCCCAAGGCTACCCCCTGGACACGGACACGAGACCTAGGATCATGAGTGACCCTATGCTAACCCTGCTGGCATAACATAAGCATACAAGTTTAATACAAAAAGAATATAGAACTCCAATACTAAGTTAATTCTAACTGTATCTGAAAATATCCTCTAATTGACTAGAAATGTTGGGACATGCCCCAACTAGATCTAGCAAAACTGAAACTAAAGCTAAAAGTGATAAAGATAAACATGTCACTACTCCTCAAAGAATGAGGACTCACCATTGATGCTGATGAACTGAAGATCGGGAACCGACCTGTGCATGATTTGACTGCTGAGGACCTGAACCTACATCACGAGAAGATGTATCAAAAAGTATGCATCAGTACTTGAAAGGTACTGAGCATGAGGAATAGAATAAAGCTGAAATAACCATATAACTAAAAAAGTAATAAAGCAAAAGGATAATTTGAACATGATAAAGATACTAAATACTAAGCTAAATGAATGTAATGACCAATTTATAACATGCTAAGGCTGATTACAAACTGTGCTGAAATGTGGTCAATGCAAATGGCTTCTGACTGAACAATGGGAGCTACTAATAACCGATAATAAAACCACATGAACTAAATATGGAATTTGATGTATACGCCCCATCGAGAGGACCCAATATACCCGGCCAAAGGTATAGAGGCATGCTAGCGTGATCACTAAAGTGATGCCCACAAAGAGGACTTACAACCTACGTGGCTCGTAGTTATGGGACTATATGATTAGCTGACCCTAAATGTGGTCAATGCAAATGGCTTCTGACTGAACAATGGGAGCTACTAATAACCGATAATAAAACCACATGAACTAAATATGGAATTTGATGTATACGCCCCATCGAGAGGACCCAATATACCCGGCCAAAGGTATAGAGGCATGCTAGCGTGATCACTAAAGTGATGCCCACAAAGAGGACTTACAACCTACGTGGCTCGTAGTTATGGGACTATATGATTAGCTGACCCTAAATGTGGTCAATGCAAATGGCTTCTGACTGAACAATGGGAGCTACTAATAACCGATAATAAAACCACATGAACTAAATATGGAATTTGATGTATACGCCCCATCGAGAGGACCCAATATACCCGGCCAAAGGTATAGAGGCATGCTAGCGTGATCACTAAAGTGATGCCCACAAAGAGGACTTACAACCTACGTGGCTCGTAGTTATGGGACTATATGATTAGCTGACCCTA
>JAJONY010016752.1:0-27350 GCA_029582405.1 Solanum gandarillasii | reverse complement strand
CTTCGCACCAATCGACACTAGCCTATTAGATAGTATCACACTAAATCTATGTTGATAATTCTTTTCTTGTTGATTACCTCCTTGGTCCGGCAAGTAGCAACAAGGCGAGTTCTAACGTGTGCACTCGTTAAAAAGACTTCTAAATGAAAGAACTATCAATGCATGCAAAACACTATTCAAGAATTGCTTATTTACTATTTATACTTTGTTAATTGCTCATGGTTCCCACAACCCTAGTTGTGGATTTAGTTACCCATATTAGTAAGAACAAAATTCATAGTTTTAGATGAAGAAATCATGAACTTATGTAAAGAGAATAATAAACCCAGAAATTTAACTTGAATTGCAAAGCCAAAATCTTCAAAACGAACTTAGGAAATCAATAATTGCTAGAGTTGCAAATTAATCTCCAAATTCACAAAGTAAAACTAGAATAATAATGTCTAACCCCCAAAAACGAGGTTTACATGCCCTATTTATAGAAAAACAAATCCTAAATAAAAAGGGAAACAAATTAAGGAAAGTTTGTTCAGGCACGCGTCTTTATTCCACGAGACTGACTTACGGACCGTCGATGGATCTACGGTCCATAAGTCCCTTCCGTCAGCCAGGACTTAGAAAATATTTCAGCTTCCAAGAATCAGCTTCTCTGAAGCAAACGACGGACTTGCAGTACGGATCGTAGATCGATCGACGGTCTGTCAATCCCCTCCATAGCTCCATACTTGGAATCTTCAAAAATCAGGTACTGGAACCCTCGCAGTATCATTTTACGGATCAATTAGTACGGTCCATAGATCAATCTACGGATCGTCAATGGCCACCGTGGTTCCACACTTGGTCAAATTTCCCTGATTTGTCATCCATACCTTGCCTGCTAATCTACGGTCATCACCTACGGACCGTCAATGGACCTACGGTCCGTAGATCACCTCTGTGAATGCCCTTTTTCTGCATTTCTTTCAGCTGTCTCTATACTTCCGCGCCTGAACATCTTTCCTGCAAAATACGATAAAAACACATCAAAACCAATACAAAAAGGCCCTAGACACACACAACTTGTAAGTGAAATGTATTAGAAATACCGTAAACTCACGGTATATCATTCCTCAACTTCACGGAAGGGACCACGACTTGTAGTGTTGACCACGGCTCGTGGAGCCCTTCGTGAAGGTGACTTAGGCATGATGGCTTGGGCTCATGAAGTAGCCTAGATAATGCCTAACCCTTCACGAGTGTGACCACGGATCATAGTCATCACCATGACTCGTGAAGGGGCTCGTGAAGATGCCTTAGGCGAGGGAACCTTATGCTCCAAAATCCTAGCCACTACCTCACTTTCACGAGCAGGACCATGGGTCATGGTCCACACCACGGCTCATGAAGGTGGATCATGGTCCCTGGCGTGGTGACTTAAATGAAGGTTAGTCAAGTCTTTTCCTTTTCAGTCCAACTTAAGT
This sequence comes from Solanum gandarillasii, assembly GCA_029582405.1. NCBI lineage: Eukaryota > Viridiplantae > Streptophyta > Magnoliopsida > Solanales > Solanaceae > Solanum > Solanum gandarillasii. Next base: position 25,890 of record JAJONY010016752.1, on the reverse strand, counting down.
GAGGTCATTTTGGGTATTTTTAGGGGTAATATATAAGTCAGTTTAAGTCCAAATTCACCTAAAACAATTCATTATACTCAAAAACCCAAATCAAATCAAAAGTTCCCTCCCTCTCAATATTTCCCTCTCTAAACTCAAGAATAAGGAAGGAGCAATTGGAGCTAGGGTTTGTAGAATTCAAGGGTTCTTCCTCAAATTTCTTGGAGATTCCTAAGCAAGGTATGGTGGCTTTTCATCTATGGGCAGTATCCACCCATAGAGTCCCTTCAAACTTGGTTTTTAAGATTTCAATTTACCCCAAAAACCTAGGGTTTCAATCTATGTCACGGGTCTTCTTCCAAAACATTTCCAAATTTTTATTTATGGTTGATTATGGTTAGTTATGATGAATTATGAGTGGATTGATGGAATATTGTTGTTTTATGATGAAAATTCCCCATAGACCCATGATTCCCCATATTGATAAATTATGAATGGATGATGTGGGTTGGTTGATATTATAAGTATGTCAATTGGTTATGTTTATGTTAATTGAGTATTAAATCATGAAATTCCCCTCATCCTATATTGTAATTGTAGATGGTTGGATTGATTGTGATTCATGACCCTTTAAGGGCAATGTATGAGGGCTTGTACATCTTTATGAGAATTTTGTGTATGAGCTTATGGTTCACTTAGAAAGTGGGGATCTAATCATTATTGTGTTTGTGGTAGTTTTGTAAGATTATTCTCCCTTACCCTTACACATGACTATGTATGATATGCTAATGACTATGATAGTATTGTTGTGTTGAATGAAAGGTTATTCTCATGAAAACACTATGAATATGATGTGAAAGGTTTACTCACATAATTGATGATTCCATGGTTGAAAGGACATTCTCACCTAATGAATCTATGAGCTATTATGATATCATATTGACATCAGTGCCTAGTGCATTCTCTTATGAACATGAATTTAAGAAAAGACTTAATATGACTTTTAAAGGGAATTATGCTTAGCACCGAGTAGATATGAGTATGAGATAGGTTCCTTCACGCTAGTAGTCCGGGTTCTCAATATAGTTGTCTCATGAGATGGAAACCTCCACATTAGTAGTCCGGGTTTCTAGTAGCAATCTCCCTATCCCATAACTATGCACCCACATAGGTCTTTAGCTAGTGGATCCACCTAAAATCTATTATGTAAGTTCTACCTTAGGCAAGTAGGACATCTATTTTTGGTGTGGGAGTAAGACACCGATTTCCATGTAGCTCACATGGTCTATGTCGATTAAGGCTACATTTCTTATGATAAGAACATGGACTCTAACTATGACTTCTCAAGAGGTACTACTTATTATGAGTGGGGGTATAGAACTCCATTTATGCATTGCACAAGTGGGCTTTAAGAGGGGTTGTAGTAAGGTTCTTTTGTGCTATAAAAACTTATGAATCATGTATGTGATATGTATGATTGTTAAGGTTGACTTTACTTACCACAAGTTATGAATATCCTTGTATATGAATATTGGCTATGAATGAGGTTAAGGTATGATATGTATGATGTTGGTGACCTAAAAGTGGTACTTAGCATTTGGTAGGATTATGGGATCTTGCCTTTGCATTACACTAGTATAGATTTGGGGTTGCTTATTTTATGGTTTGACTTATGTTCCTTCATAAATGTGCATGATGGGTTTTAAACTTGATAAATGCATGATTTCAACTAAATGTCCCTTTTATGCATGTTTTAAGGATTTTTATGCATGGCTTCCATACTTTTGTGGTAACCTATATTCTACATCTTCTTATAAGTGTAGGTTCCAGGCATTGAGTTGTATTTCCTTCATTTGAGCAAATGCTTGGATTTGGCTACACCCAAGCTTGGTGAGTCCTCAAGTTCGAGGACAGATTATTCGTTTATAGCTTTTAGCTTACTTTCTATTTTCAAGACTGTGTTGTAAAAGGGCTATGACCCTAAGATTGTTTTCTCTTGTTTTAGATTGTGATTGAGACAAGATCTAGACTCTTATATTGGTTTTATGAAAAGGACTTCTATTGTAAAAAGTTTTAAAAAATGCATCATTTTTATTACTTATGTTTATGATTATGCTAAGGGCTTGTATGAGACCCCTTCGGGGTCGAGTACGCTGTGTACATCTAGGGGTAACCCCGGGTCGTGACATTAGTAGAGGGCGGGTTTCTAGAAGAGGTCTCATGAGATGGAAGCTCATCCGTTAGTAGAGAACGGGTTTCTAGTAACAATCTCCTTATACCATAAACTATGTGCCCTCATAAGTTACTTAGCTATTTGGATCCACCTAAGTTAAGAGTATGGTTCTACCTTAGGCAAGTAGAGCAACCCCTTTTCGGTGTGGGGAGACACTGAATTCCATGTTATCTCACATTGTCTATGTCGGTTAAGGCTAATCCCACAGTAAGAATATGAATTATGAACTACGATTACTCAAGAAGCTTTACATAGTATGGGTGAGAGTATGGAATCTTATTCATGCATTGCACAAGTATGCTTTGAGTGTGGATTGTGGTATGCTACGTTTATTTTATGATGGTCTATGTGATGAATAGTCTTATGACTTATGCTACTATGTATGCTTAACTTGGATTGTTTCTATAAGTTGCTTTCCTTGATATGTTTGACTAAAGGTGAAAATTCCCTTGTCTATGAGAAATAAGCTAAGGATGAGATAACAAGGTAATAAAGGTAAAAGAGGACCTAAAGTGACTTGCTTAGCATGGGTGGGATTAAGGGGCCTTATTCATGCATTGCACAAGTTTGCCTTGAGGTGGCTCATGAAGTGTTTCTCTTATGTCATGTTGAACTAGATGCATAGAATGTGCTTATGACTATTGTAACACCCGAAAATTAGTAGGTGAAACTAGAGCTTTACGTTTGAGTCTTAAAATTTGATGCATGATTTAGAGTTATAAAATTGCCCCAAAAATTTGACCAAGTATAAGTTCAAGTGAGGGTTGAAGGAAGTTGAAAGGCATCACTGCCCATACAAGCACTCTTGAACTTTGCCTTAGCCGTGTGGGCAAAAGGCATTGTTCAAGGGAGGCTTCAAGGCACGTGAAATTCTTCACTGCCCTTAGAAGCTCTCGTGAACTATGCCTTACCCATTTTTGGCATAGAGGCATTTCAAGGGAGGGTCTACGAGGCGTGAAGGACTTCACTACCTGTGGAGCGCCTCACGCGAAGCATGCCTTAGTCGCGTGGGTAGTAGGCATGTTGATGCTAGGGACCACGGCTTGTGGAAGCATCCACTGCACATGGAGCCCCTCGTGGACAATGCCTTAGTTGCAAAATCCAAAGGCATCAAGTCCACGTGAGGGACCACGGAAGGTGGTGCAGTCAACTACCCGTGAAACCCCTCTTGGACTTTGCCTTAGTTTATTTTAGGTAGTCCACGTGGGGGCAAAAAGGGGTAGTTTTGTAATTTTATTTTTTAGTCCAAATTAAATAGGTATATTTTATATTATTTTTAAATAAATATATAAGCTATTTTAAGTCATTAAACACCCAAACTAAATCACTTTCACAAAGACCCAAAAAAAAAGTCAAAAGTTCATCTTCCTCCAAATATTTCTCTCTCTAAAAACCAAAGAAGAGGAAAGTAAAATTGAAGCTTGGGCTTGAACAAATCAAGGGCTTTTCATCAAATTCTTTAACGATTCATCATCATGGTATGGTAGGTTTCATCTTTGGGTAGATTCCACCCATAGAGCCCCTCCAAAACTTGATTTCAAAACTTCAAATTTTCCCCAAATTCTAGGGTTTTGTTCAAGTGACTTGGGTTCTCTATAAAAATGATTTCAATGGTTGAATTATGTCGGGTTATGAATGAATTGATGATTTATGGTTGACTTATGGTGAAATTCCACCATGAATCCATGGTCCCCTATATTGCTAAATTGTGATCTTCATGTGGGTTAATTGATTTTAGAAGCATGTAAATGGATCTTGTTTAGATTAATTGAATTGATTGAAATATATTATCCCGTGTCTAATGTAGAAATTATAGATGTTAGGTTGTATGTGAATTATGATCCTTGACGGTTGAGCTATGAGAATTGTACATGAATGTGAGAATTATGCATGTGCTTCAAGGTTTAATTTGAGAAGGAAGATTCTATGATTATGGTGTAATTGTGGTATTGATTGAAAGGTCATTATCCCTTATACCCTTACACATTATTATGCATGAATTATGACTATGATGATCTCGTTGTGTTGAATGAAAGACTATTCACTACACACACATTCATGAATGAAGTTTTGTATGGTTATGTTAATGATGATGTGTTGGTTGAAAGGCTATTCTCAATTGTACACTTATGAATGATAATGACATGTTGTGAAAGGTCTTTCTCATAATATGGGATTCTTAGTTAAAAGGCTATTCTCACCTTTGAATCTATGAGCTATCTAACGAATGAGTGTTGGGTTGAGATGGATGCCCATCCATGATTTGAGGCAGGGTATCTAGTAGTAATATCTTATCCCATAATAATTAACTAAAGTAATGAATGTTAAGTACTCTATGGGGAATTATGCTAAGCACTGAGTGGATATGAATTGAGATAGCATCAAGGACTTGATCACTCTTTACCTTTTTATGTCATTTTTTTATGTTAGAACTTGTGTATGGGTTGTGTCCCTAACTCATTCAAGTATTAGATAGTTTGAGACAAGTGTAATAAGACTTCCGCTTTGTTTTTATAAAGACCTTGATTGTTTGAAAAAAAAATTAAAATTCCACACTTTTCTAGTACCTTATGTTATGATATGCTAAGGGCTTGTATGAGACCCCTTCAAGGTCAAGTATGCCATGTTACATCTAGGGTGTACCCCTGGGTCATGACAAAATTTGTAATAGAGCACAAGGTTTAGAATGTTTCTAGGATGTCTGAAACCACGTCTAGTAGAGTCTTGCTCATAAATGTGAAGCGCACCACGTTTATGAATAGGAGGCTATTGGATGCTTAAGAAACTTCACTTCTTCATTCTCTAAGTTGTGACATAGAGTTAACTCTTTTAAGATCTTTCTCCTAATATGTGCCCTATGGTTTTTAGGATATGACTACTTCAAGTGCTAACTTTAGAAGGGATGAGGAAGACAATGAAGATCAAGAAGTTTCTCCACAAGCTACAATTGACCCTTTAGCTGTGAATGTGTATAATAAGAAGCTTAGGTTTGGTTTTCAACTGTTTACTCAGGCTGGGATAGAAAATGTGGAATTTTATGGGTCAAAGATGGAGGAAAATCCTCAAGAGTTTATAGAAGAGGTCTCTAAGGTGTTAGACTTTGTGGGAGTGACTCCGGTAGAGAAGGCAGAGTTGGCTTCTTGTCAACTCAAAGGGGTTGCACAAATATTTTCTGATCAATGGAAAGAGGCTAGGCCGGTAGGAATGGGTCCCATAGAATGGGAAGGGTTCAAGAGTGCCTTTCTAGATAGGTTCTTCCCTTTAGAGATGAGAGAAGCTTTAGTTCTTAATTTCATTCACCTTAGACAAGGTGATATGAGTGTTAAGGAATATGCATGGAGGTTCACGCAATTGTCTAAGTATGTTCCAATTCTAGTGTCCGATCCTAGGTCAGGAATGAAAAAGTTTGTGTCGGGAATGTCTGATTTAGTATAAAAAGAATGTCGTATGGCCATGCTTGATCATAATATGAATATTTCTTTCCTTATAATTATTGCTCATAAAATTGAGGAAGAGAAACTTGAAGAAAGATTGAGAGAGAAAAAGAGGTTGAGGATTGATGATAATTTTCCTTTTGAAAGGTTCTCTAGACAAGGTCCTTCTACGAATTCCCCAAGACATAACCTAGATAGGGTGTCTAGCCCTAGGCCTCAAGGAATTAGTAGTGATTCCCCATGTCCTACTTGTGCTAGATGTAGCAAAAGACATGAGGGTAGGTGTTTGGCCAGTAGTAAGGGTTGTTTTAGTTGTGGTGAAGTTGGGCACAAGAAGAGAAATTGCCCAAAGATGAAGTCTAAGGGAAGAGATGGTAAGCAAGTTGATCCTAGTGGTTCGAATGAGAATGCTCTAAATCAAATTAGGTTCTATGATCTCCAAGCTAGAGGTGAACAAGAGTGTCACTAAATGTTGCTCTCGGTATGTGTTTTATGTTTATTTAGATCCCGGTGTTGCTTGTCTTCTGTGACTTGATGGACTTTGATGTTGTCTTTGGTATGAATGGGTTAGATTATGGTTATGTGTATTTGATGGTAGAATCCAACTTAGTCGTGATGAGTTTTTGGGTATGTGGATAGATTTAATGAATAAGGGTGTTTAAGTAATGCCTAGATGTGTAGAGTGAATAGACTCCTCTAAGGGTAGAAATGTAATTCACCATGGTTTAGAATCACCTTGTGTGAGGAATGTGAAAGTTTAGTGAAGATTTGCTCTGACCTTAGAGTTGAAAGAAATGAGGCTTAGAAGAATCCGTATAGGCTTACTCCCACGGGGGAGATGATGTGCTTAGATAGCAAGGTCGTGAGTGTTCTTGATGTTCATGATTTAGGTTGACTTAAAATGCTAACCTTGAGAGGTGTAGTGAGTTTGAGAAGTTTAGTCCCAATTTTGTAGGCTCATATAAGATCTTGAGTGGAGTTGGTAAGGTTGCTTGTGAGCTAGAGTTGCTGAATAAATGGTACCGGTGTATCCGGTTTTCCATGTCTCTACAATATAGAAGGTTGTTGGAGATCCAAAATTCATAAATTCCTTAAGAAGAGTTGGGAGTTAATGAGAATCTCCCTAATTTAGAAATACCTGTAGAGATCTTAGACCGGCAAGTCAAGAAATAAAAGAGAGCAAGGAAGTTGTTTCCATGAGAGTGTTAAGGAGTGGTATTTTAGTGAGGGTTTTAGTTGAGGGTGCTACTAGGGAGGCCAAGGGCCAATGAGATGTCCCAATGTCCTCATCCTTTTTTTCTTCTATTCCTATTCTAGCTTAAGAAGATAAGTTTCTCTTAGTTGTATTATGTGTTGGAATCATACGTGTTTTATGAGTTTCCATTATTTCCTTATGTTATGCATGTTCTTGGGAAATTCGTGGTTAGTAAGAGAATGAGTTTTCATGATTTATGTTCCTCATGTTGTTGTGCATTTAGTATGAGTTGCCTATTTGACTTCATGAAATGAATAGATGAGCATGCCTTAGTTTGGAGTTGAGAGATTCCTCTTTGAATAAATGCTTTTGAGAATAAATTGCATATAAGCTCCATGAGTGTATGTTGAGAATATTTTAGCTAGGAGATGGTAGTTCCTCCTTGAATATGAGTAGATATGGAATTTCATGCATTTTTAGTAGCTAGATGTAGTTCCTACTCCCTTGTGTTGCATTGAGTATGATTAGCTTGGAATTGAAGTTTTCTTCCTTTGTTTATGTGCATTTAGATGAGTTGCATGCATGATGGGTTGATAGTCTAGAGTTGTGACCTTAAGAAGTGCCTAGGGTGTTATTCGAGGATGAATGTTCCCAACGGGGAGATATTGTAACATCCGAAAAACTAGTAAGTTAAACTAGAGCTTTACGTGAGGGTTCTAGAGTTTGATGTGAGGGTTAGAGTCGTAGATATGACTTCCCAAACTTAGAATGATGGGTTAGAGGTTAGAGCATCAAGGTACGACTCCTCAAGGATCAACGAAGGGTCCTTGAGGAGGACCCTAAAATAGCCCCTAGAAACTGTCCAAAACAGTCCAACTACGAAAGGACTCATGCTCAGTAGATGGATCCACGCCCCATGTGAAGGGGTCGTGGGTCAAGACCCCAAAATGTGTACCTGCAGAACCCCATCCAGAGATGACTAGCACGGACCGTGGGTGGACTCATGGTCCGTGGGTGTGGTCTCACGGGTTAGGGGCACTGATGGTTCAAGTCGGCCAAGTTGGGGCTTAAAGGAATGTTCTAAAATTAATTAGGGGTTAAGTGGTGTCGTTTTATATTAGATTATGATGTTTGCATAATCAAGACACAACTTCCTATACAAGTATCTACGATCGTGCAATAGTATAATAACCCAACCAAGGGTTGGGATCGTCCCAAGAGAGTGGTTTTGAGAATTTATAGAAAAATAGAATTTAGTTCTAACTAGTCGTAGCTAAAGACATTAACGAATAAAAACATTGTAAATTAAAAAAGGGGGGACACAAAAGTATCAATTAACAATGGGGGTTTTGTCACTAGTAAGTAAGTAAAAATAGCAAAATCAACAAGGAAATCTAAGCAATGAAAGGGGGATTCTTGGGATGTGACCGGAATATGGGTTAATCTAAATTATTGGGTACATGCTTTCGATAGAAAATTTATAGAGTAATAGTAGTTGGTGCAGTAATAAGTTATTTAACGATTCATTCTTCCATGAATTACTGTAAGTTCTCTCTCGAGCAACTTACCCCATTTCAAATGAGTTCCTCTCGGACACCCACTTGCTGCATGAAGACCAGCGTACACCTTACCCCACTCACTCTGTTGAGCTGAGTGTTAGGATATGGGACTAGGGTTCACTCTCTTGAGTTGAACCTCATCTCGACTCACTCCTTAGGCCATCAATCTAGTAGTCTTGGTTTCGCGACTTCTCTCTCAAGCAAGCCAAAAAAACAAAAATAAACTTGTATTTGCAACTACAAATTTGTTCATCCACAACTACTAGACGAAATCACCATTAAACTACATCTAATCTATCAGCAAGCAACACCTAACAATTATCTTAACCCATATTCGCTAAATCACACCCCAAGAATTGGGTTTTTAGCCACACATCAAGAGATAGAAATTTATACCTAAATGAGCTTGCATTCAAATGGGTATGAAGATTTAAGTCTTGTTACAAGCCAAGAATGAAGAATCCAAGAGACCCAACTCCAAATCTAGAAGATGAAACCCTCTTCTTCTTCAAGTCTACAAAACCCTCTCAAACTTAGAGCAAAAATATCAAAAAGTACTATTCTATATGAAAATTATAATAATGGTTCCTCTCCTTAAACTAAAACTCTAACTAATATTTATAGTTATTACAGATTTATGCTGCAACGGATAATTCGGCATCGTTAGTCGAAATCCCAGATTAACTCGGCGATTCACCCTTTGGTGTAGTTCATCGCCGTCTTGCACTAGCCTTTAGCATCGTCTTGCTCTGTGTCATTGGGCGACATAGTACTGCTTCGCGGAACTATTCGGCGATATGCTGAATTCTCCCTTTCTTTGCCGACTTGATAATTTCCTTCAAGGCTTAGTACACTGGAACAAAAGGCTAAGTAAGACCATTCGGCGACTCGCCAAGTGGACTAGGCGATCCTCAGGTCTTCATTTCTTTGTTCTTTTCAACCTTCTCATTCCTTTTTGCGACGTAGTGTCCATGCTTTCTTTCAAACTTCAAATACCTAAAACTTAAGGGATTTGATTAGATATTGAGGTAAAATAAGCATTTGAGGAAACAATTTCTATTAAAATATAGCCCTAGATGAGTCCAATTTGTGGACTCATCAACACCCCCAACTTAAAATTTTGCTTGTCCTCAAGCAAACTCAAGTTCGGCCATTCAAAAAGGGTGTCTCAAACAGTGCTACACAAGGCTCAATCATGAATGCACACAACAAGACTCAATTTACTTATGCAAAGATCAATTATGTACTCAAAGATTCAAGTTGTGACATACCATTACCAAAGATTTTCAAGCTCGCAATACTTGCTTCAAATGCATGTTCAAGCTCAATTATAGTGTTCAAATGCCCTCACACAAAGAATAATTCCATATTCACACAATGGTTTCATAGTTTAAAGCTTTGGAATCAGATGCAACGCTCACACTTACAAAGAAGAACACAATTCATGCTTTCACCTATAGGTTTGCTTGTATTTTCCAATCAACATTTGTTTCAGCTTACTCAAGATCAAAAAGGTCTTTTCAAGGCTTGTAATGGGGCAGAGTGCAAAGGTATGGTCATTTAGGATCAGTGACTTTCATCCTCATGAGATGTGGTGCTCACAACACTTCCTTCTCTTTTTCCTTCATCATTTTCATTAGTGCTCATAAGTCATCCTTTTATTCACTTTCCCATGGTGTGTCGTAAACCCCATTTCTTTTGTACTTTATTCCACTTCTTTCGTTTTCATTCTTTTTCTTTTTCTTTTCAGTCTCTTTTTTTTTATATGGAAGGGTTCCATTTTCCTCAAAACCATGGGTAGGAGGGACTTTCTTGCACTTCTTGACTTTCCTTTTTCTTTTCACCACACCCCCAACTTAGGCTTTTGTCCTAAGTTGGCTACTCAACTAACCACAACTTCATGAGGATTATGGGTGATGGATTAAGAAAGGTCTAGTTTTCATCAATTGTCTTCCAAAGAAAGGTAAGTTCAAGGGGTGTTCAAAAGCGGTTCACACACTCACAAGGTAGGTCACAAAATAGGTATATGTCAAATTGGCTAACACTCTTAGAAGGTGTGTAAGATCAAGTCAAGAGAAAGCTTCAATTAGTTGACCGGACCAAGGGGGACAATTCTAGGATCTATCATGCATAGTTCACAAGTAAGCTCATCACACTAGGCATCAACACTTAAGTCAAACAAGACTCCACACTTTCGCTAGTCTGCAACGGTCATCACAAGAGAATCGATTTGATAAATGTCTAATCACAACAAGATGCAAAGAGTTCATATATTGTCTATGCAACTTCATTTGGCCTCATCGTAGCCGTACATTCATGTTCATTCAATTAAGAGCACTATTCAAGTCATCGGTATTGATCGAAACTGAGACTCAAATTTTTGCAAAAGAACAGCCACATTCAACTCATGAGAGGTGGCAAAAATGTGTGAAAAATTCAAAAAAATTTGGAAGGGTCAAAATCATTTTGAAATTAAAAATAAACTGAGCCTCAAGCTCAACATCCACAGAAAAGCAGTATTTAACACAATAATGGCTCAAAGCCCAAATACATAACCAAAAACACGAGTCACAAATAGCACAAAAAAGGTGGGCCTCACCCCACCACAAATAAAAGCAATTTGTTCTCAGATGCAAATAACAGAATATCCAGACTTCAACTATTTAACTTAGTACAGGAAAGATTTGTGAATCTAATGGGCAAACAAATATTAAACTCCTACCAGAGAAACCCAGCACAGATCAAGGTAATATCATTGCATTTAATCCAAAATCGATAGAAAGATCTCAGAGTTTGGGAACCAACCTTTTGTGTTGACTAGAATGGAATTGATTTGCTAGGTAGCAATGTAATCCAAGTCTTAAAGACAAATCAACAGCTAAACTACTCTAAAAGTGTAGGGATATCGAAAATCGAGTGCAGGTGTGAGTTCGGGCAGATAAAAAGTAAGGGAAAGTGAATGAAGTTGAAACTTTGAAACCCTTGGCTTGCAAAGATTGTCCTGTTTTCTCCCATTCGGTGATATTAGTTCTGATCGCCGACCCTCTTGGCGATTCGCTGAGTGAGCACTCAACTCACCGAGTTTTACAGAATCTTTAGTCATCGTGAATGTCCAAATGGTGATTTCCATCGTGATCGCCGACATGGTCGGTGATTCACAAATAATCTCCAAATCTCATCGAGTTTTACAAACTTCAGTGTTGATGAGGTCTTGATTCAAACGGCGGATAAGGTCGGATTCACTGACCCCTTCGGCGACTCACTGACTGGATCTATTACTTGCCATCCTTCACTTTTTCAAACACTTCTCATACTTCAACCTGTACAAACAACATACCATTATATTACCAGGAAAAAAGTACAGATAATAATAAAAATAAAGCAATTAAAGGGGTTTTGGGTTGCCTCCCAAACAGTGCCTTAGTTAACATCGCAGCACGATGCATCAGCGCCTTTAGGCATCTTCCAAATATACAACTTCAACCAACAAAATCTCTCAACAATACCCAAGATATAATTTCAGACATTGATCGTTCAGTTTAAATGGAGGTCCTTCCTGATCTTCAACTTCTATGGCACCATTGATGAACACTCGCGTTACTTTAAATGGTCCAGACCATTTCGATTTGAGCTTTTCAGGGAAGAGTCTAAGTCAAAAGTTGTATAGCAAAACCCAATCTCCTACCTTGAAGTCCCGCTTGAGTATCCGAGCATCATGCCATTTCTTCATCTTCTCTTTATAGATGGCTGAACTTTCATATGATCTGAGTCTAAATTCATTTAGTTCATTTAGCTTCTCTACTATCTCCCTTGAAGTTTTTGACCAGTCCAAATTTAAACCTTTCAATGCCCATAATACTTTGTGTTCTAACTCAACGGGCAAATGACAAGCCTTACCATAAACCAACTGATATGTAGACATCTCGATAAGTGTTTTGTAAGCAGTCTAATATGCCCATAGTGCATCATCGAGTTTCCTAAAGTAGTCAGTTCTATTAATATTTACTGTCTTTGCCAAGAAGCTTTTGATTTCCCAATTTGACACTTTGACTTGGCCACTTGTTTGGGGATGATATGGAGTTGCTACTTTGTGTTTCACCCCATATTTACTCAGTGCCATTGAAAACCACTTATTGCAAAAGTGGAATCCCCCATCGCTAATGATTGTTCTCAGAGTGCCAAATCTAGCAAAGATGTAGCGTTTCAGAAATTGGACAACACTTTTTCCCTTGTTGTTTTGAAGTACGATGGCTTCCACCCACTTGGAAACATAATCTACAGCCACCAAGATGTATTTATTTCCAAATGAGCTCCCAAATGGGCCCATGAAATCGATACCCCATACATCGAATAGCTCAACCTCTATAATAGGAGTGAGAGGTAATTTGTTTCTTCTAGACACTCTGCCTTGCTGCTGACATTTAGAGCATTTCTTGGTAAACTCATGTGCATCCTTGTAGAGGGTCGGCCAGTAGTATCTACTCTGGAGAACTTTAACGACGGTGCGGATACCACCGTGGTGACCTCCCACTGGAGATGTATGGCAAGCATGGAGAAAGTCTACCGCTTCTTCAATCGGAACACACCTTCTAATGACATGGTAGCACACTCTCGGAACAAGTATGGTTCATCCCAAAAGTACTTTTTAGCATTGAACAGGAACCTCTTCTGTTTGTAAAAGGTCAACTCATCCGACATCAGCCCACACACAATGTAATTTACAAAATCTGCATACCATGGCGTATGTTTGAGAGATATTGCAAACACGTGTTCATCGGGGAAGGAGTCATCTATGTCGACCTTATGCTCAGCATTTGCCTTTGCTTCCAACCTTGATAAATGATCAGCTAGTTGATTTTCACATCTTTTTCGATCTTTTACCTCAAAATCAAATTCTTGTAATAGTAGTACCCACCTGATCAATCGTGGTTTTGCATATTTCTTTGCCATCAAGTAACAGAGTGCAGCATGATCAGTATGTACGATTACTTTGGTGCCTAGCAAGTATGCCCTGAACTTTTCAAATGCATAGACTACTGCAAGCAACTCTTGTTCAGTGACCATATAATTTTGCTGGGCACTATTTAGAGTCTTGTTTGCGTAATAGATTGGGTGAAACAGTTTGTTGCACTTTTGCCCCAACACAACCACAGTGCCATACCATAAGAATCACATATTAACTCAAAAGATTCTGACCAATTAGGGCTGATGATAATCGGGGTGGATATTAGTTTCTCTTTCAAACACTGAAATGCAGCCATACAAGCATCATTAAAATGGAATTCCACTTCCTTCTCTAAGAGTTTGCATAATGGGAGTACAATCTTTGAGAAGTCTTTAATGAACCTTTTGTAAAATCTTGCATGCCCCAAGAAGCTGCGAACACCCTTTACTGAAATCGGCGGGGGTAATTTCTCAATGACCTCAATTTTTGCCTTGTGAACTTCCAGCCCCTTTTGTGCCACCTTGTGCCCAAGAACAATACCTTATTTCACCATAAAGTGACATTTCTCCCAATTTAGAACCAAATTCGTTTCCACACATCTTTGGAGTACCTGCCCTAAGTGAGTTAAGCATTCTTCAAACGTATACCCTACAACTGAGAAGTCGTCCATGAATACCTCTATAGAGTCTTTAACCATATCTGCAAAAATAGATAGCATGCAATGCTGAAATATTGCTAGGGCATTACATAGCCCGAATGGCATCTTTTTGAATGCAAATGTTCCATAAGGGCAAGTAAAAGTGGTTTTCTCTTGATCTTTCGGTGCAATAGAGATTTGACTGTAACCGAAGTACCCATCCAAAAAATAATACCACCCTCTTTCTGATAATCGGTCAAGCATCTGATCCATAAAAGGCATTGTAAAATGGTATTTCTCAGTCCATGAGTTAAGCTTTCGATAGTCTATGAATACTATCCACCCAGTCACTGGTCTTGTCGGCACACGTTCTCTTTTTGTATTTGGGACTACGGTTATACCTCCCTTTTTCGGTACACATTGCACCGGAATTACCCACTTACTATCTGCCATAGGGTAGATCACTCCCGCATCTAGCCACCTGATGATTTTCTTTTTCACCACCTCTTACATTGGACAGTTCAATCTTCGTTGATGTTCCACACTAGGTTTACACTCGTTGTCGAGCCGAATCTTGTGAGTACAGATGCTAGGAGAAATTCCTACTATATCATCTATTGTCCACCCAATAGCTTTTATATGCTTCCGCAGTACTTCAATGAGCAATTTCATCTGCCTTTCGAGAAAATCGGTAGTGATAATTACTAATAAAGTATTATTGGCTCATAAGAAGGCATATTTGAGATGAGAGGGTAGGTCTTTTAACTCCAAATTTGGTGGTTCTTCTGTTGATGGCTTTGCAAGAGGACTTTCTCTATTTTTCAGGTTGATATCCAACTTGATTGGATTCCTTGAATTTTCTCCTAATCCTAATAAGGCAGCTACCACTTCCTCATAACCCTAAACTTCGGATTCATCATAATTGGAAAGTATAGATTCAAGGGGTTCATTTTTGTGCATTAAATGGCTAACACTTGCCACTGCCTCATCTATAACATCCTCAGTGGACACTACATGGATATTACTTTGTTGCTTCATGGATTTACAGATATTGAACGTCACCTCATCATCGTTCACATGGAATTTTAGTTTCCCTCTTTCGACATCCACCAATTCTCTCTCGGTAGCTAAGAATGGCCTTCCCAAAATAATGGGGATTTCATCATCGATCTCACAATCTAGAATCACAAAATCAGCCGGAAGGATGAATCGATCTACTTTTACCAATATGTTATAGAGTATCCCCACTGGGTGCTTGATTGATCAATCTGCCATAAGGAGTCTCATTGTGGTTGCCTTTGGTTCACCCAAGCCAAGTTGCTTGTATATTGCATAGGGAATCAAGTTGATGCTTGCTCCTAAATCGCACAAAGCTTTAGGAAATTGGAGCATGCCAATTGTGCACGGGATTGTGAATGCCCTAGGATCTTTTCTCTTAGTGATTGAATCACTTGTCATAATTGCACTGCAACTATGGGGCACCTCAATCATTTCATAGTCCAAGATCCTTTTCTTTGTAACCATTTCTTTCATGAATTTGGCGTATCCCGGCATTTCCAACAATGCTTCTACCAGAATAAGGTTAGTGGACAAGTTCTTGAATACTGACAAATTTTTTTTGAACTTCTAATCCTCATTCTTCTTTTTCAAGCGTTGGGGAAATGGTAGAGGTATCTTGGGTAAAGGGTGTATGACTTTTGTAACTTGAACTTGTTGATCTGCTTCCTCCTGTGGTTCTTTAGTAAGGTTTTGTCGAATAGGGAAATCTTGTTCCACCACACCTTGTCTCTCTTCATTCTTTTGAGGATCCTCATCTTCCATCGCATTCCCTGTTGCCACCTTACAACTACGAGTAACTATAGCCAGCTCTCTTTCAATATCGTCCATCGATGTTTTGGACGTTAATTGAGCTGATAATAGACTCAATTTACCTTTCAGCATTTTGATGGCATCAGCGTGAGAATTTGCTTTACTGTTCAATGATGAAAAGTCATCTTTCATCCCTTTTAGCAAATCATCAGAGCCCTCAACTTTATCTAGTATGCGCGATAACAAATCATTTACCCAAAGACTACTTGCACTCTCTTTAGATTTCGGGCTTTCACTCAAGTGAGTATGGTCCTCCTCATAATCATCCTGCTCAGCCCAATCTTGCCAATATCTCCTTGGTTCTTCACCCCTCTAATAGTTCCAACCTTGATTCCCGCCCCGTGATTGATAGTGTGAGTGGAAACCCTCCTCGTATCTTCTGGAGTTCCAATCTTGATTCTCCCCCGGTCTTGAGTAACCGAAAGAAGAACCCTCCTCAACTTGAAATACTCCATGTGTCCCCTTTATATGTTTTTGTAGGATTTCCATTAGAGATAACATCTTCTTGATGTTTTCGTCCCTTTTCTTTCTTTTTCGATTTGTTCTTGCGTTAATAGAAAGCATAGTGGGGAAACTTGGTCATCTTTGGTATACCATGATTGGTTTACTTTAGTCATACCATCTACGAGAAATGAGGCTACTTCAAATGATTGTAACATTATTCCTCCTTGCACCAATTGATCAGCTATTCCTTTATTAACCGAGTCCAGACTACGGTAAAAGTATTGGAGCAACAATTCATCAGGCAGTCCATGCATTGGGCACTTGCGCAAAAATCTTTTGAACCTTGTCCATGATTCGTGAATTGGTTCACCCTCCTTTTGCTAGAAATTCTGAATGTCATCACTAAGTTTCATCATTCTTGATGGAGGAAAGAATCTTTCGTGAAATGACATAACCAGCTCCTCCCATGATTTGATGGAGTTGTTTAGACGCTCCACCAACCATTTAGTAGCTCCCCCAGTCAATGATAATGGAAATAAGCGAAGCCGTATGGATTCTAGAGATAGATTCTTGAATGATAAAGGGGTGCACACTTCCACAAAGCTTCGAATATGTTCGTGCAGATCTTCATGCTCTAACCCTCCAAATAAACCTCTTGAATGTATGAGTTGGAGTATTGCACTGGTAACTTCGAACATAACATTTTCGTCAGCTTGTGGCATGCGAATTGCACCCATCTCGCCCACGTCGACAGGGCTATAAAAACTATTAGCCATCATCGATGTCATCTCAATGAAAAGCACCACCCTCTGAGTGACTCGCTTGGCAGCTATTCTCCCCGTTTGCACTCATATGTCCTATTGTGACAAACAAATACTCAAAACAAAACTGAAAATTAGGTAAGTAGACTATAGCTAAGAAGAACAAAAACTCTACTAATCTAAAAATTCTCAAATAACACCAGTCTCCAGCAGCGGCGCCATTTTGATGTTTCCGTAATCAAGACACAACTTCCAATACAAGTGTCTACGATCGTGTAATAGTATAATAACCCAACCAAAGGTTGGGATCGTCCCAAGATAGTGGTTTTGAAAATTTATAGAAAAATAAAATTTAGTTCTAACTAGTCGTAGTCAAAGACATTAACGAATAAAAACATTGTAGATTAGAAAAGGGGGGACACAAGAGTGTCAATTAACAATGGGGGTTTTGTCACTAGTAAGTAAGTAAAAATAGCAAAATAAACAAGGAAATCTAACCAATGAGAGGAAGATTCTTGGGATGTGACCGGAATAAGGGTTAATCTAAATTATTGGGTACATGCTTTCGATAGAAAATTTATAGAGTAATAGTGACTAGGCTAAGCTTTGTGTGGAAATAAGTTCTCTCTCGAGTAACTTACCCCGTTACAAATAGGTTCCTCTCGGACACCCACTTGCCGCATGAAGACCAGCCTACGAGTTACCCCACTCACTCCCTCGAGCTGAGTGTTAGGATATGGGACTAGGGTTCACTCTCTCGAGCTAAACCTCATGACGACCCACTCCTTAGGCCATCAATTTAGTAGTCTTGGTTTCGCGACTTCTCTATCGAGCAAGCTGAAAACACCAAAATAAAGTTGTATTTGCAACTACAAATTTGTTAAATTCATCCACAACTACTAGACGAGATCACCATTAAATTACATCTAATGTATCAGCAAGCAAGACCCAACAATTATCTTAACCCATATTCACTAAATCACACCCCAAAAATTGGGGTTTTTAGCCACACATCAAGAGATAAAAATTTATACCTAAATGAGCTTGCATTCAAATGGGTATGAAGATTTAAGTCTTATTACAATCCACGAATGAAGAATCCAAAAGACCCAACTCCAAATCTAGAAGATGAAACCCTCTTCTTCTTCAAGTCTCCAAAACCCTCTCAGACTTAGAGCAAAAATATCAAAAAGTACTATTCTATATGAAAATTATAATAATGGTTCCTCTCCTTAAACTACAACTCTAACTAGTATTTATAGTTATTACAGATTTATGTTACAGCGGATCATTCGGCGTCGTTAGTCAGAATCACCGATTAACTCGACGATTCACCCTGTGGTGTAGTTCATCGCCGTCTTGCATTAGCCTTCAACATCGGCATGCGCTGTGTCATTGGCCGACATAGTACTGCTTCGCAAAACTATTCGGTGATACGCCGACTGCTCCCTTTCTTCGCCGACTTGATTTACTTTAGGGCTCAGCACACTGGAACAAAAGGCGAAGTAAGACCATTTGGCGACTCACCAAGTGGACTCGGTGATCCTCAAGCCTTCCTTTCTTCGTTCTTTTCAACCTTTTGGTTCCATTTTGTGACATAGTGTCCATGCTTTCCTTCAAACTTGAAATACCTGAAACTTAAGGTTTTTCATCAGATATTGTGATAAAATAAGCATTTGAGGACACAATTTCTATTAAAATATAGGCCCAGATGAGTCCAATTGATGGACTCATCATATTAGACCACCTATATAAAGCTATAAGACCCCTAATTAAGTGATCCAAAATCATTATTCCTAAATCCCCAAATCAAACCCAATTTCCTCCAAGAAATTCTCTCTCTAGAAAACTTGAGATGAAGAAGAAGAAAAGAAGGAGAAGAGGGTCCAACTAGGTAAAATTCTTCCATTGTTTCAAGTTTTCTAGCTTTGTAGTCAAGGTATGATAGATTATTCATTCATGGACTTCTTCCATCCATGATGCCCCATGAAAACCCCCAATTGTGAAAATGAATCCCCAATTCTAGTTAGGGTTCCTTTCTATATTGTGGGTATTGTTGTGTGTTGATCCACTTGAGTGGATAATGGTTCTTTATGATTGTTTCTTATGTAATTACATGTGTTTAGCATGATTATGCCTTTATTATTGATTAACCTAAGATTCTAGGGTGAAATTGATATAGTTTGGAGTTATTCCATGAAAGAGGAAATTGAGGGCTTGGATGTGACTTTCTAAGATTGATGAATTTCTTTATAGATTACTTGAGATTACAACACCTAGATATGAATTCTTTTAAAATTAAAGCTTGTTGATATGAATTTACTAGATTAGGGCATATATGATTGGTCATAAGTTTGTACTGTTGAGATTGAAGTTACATGATGATATATGACTATAATTGGTTAAGAATGAAGAATGTTGTTAGATATCTTAAGAATTAGGCATATATGATGACCAAGTGAGGTGTTTCTTGACACTAAAGCTTGTAGTATGAAGGTGATTTCTGGGGCTTTGAGGGTGAAAAGCTAATATGAAGGAACTAGGATTGTTAAGGCTTTAAGAGTGAAGCTATTATGTATGTTGACTTGTGTATGGTATTATTGTGGAGAGACTTCACCAACATGGCCTATATTATAAGTATATGAGATTATGAATGTAGTAATTGAACTACTGGATTATGAATATATTCATGTCTAATGTAATCATTCTAGATGTGTTGATTTAATATGATTATGAATATATCCATGTCTAATGTAGTAATTCTAGATGTGCTGATTTAATATGAGCCTTGACCCTTGAAAGGGCACGATAAGATATTATGCATATTTTGTGAAGTTTAGTACATGCTTTAAAAACACTTTCAGAGTAAAGTGAATATTCTCATGATCTAGTTGTTGTGTTGTAGAAAGGTTGTTCTCATATACACACTTATGCATGAATATGATATGATGTGAAAGGTTTGTCACATATAGTGATTCAAATGTTGGAAGACTAGTCTCACCTATTGAATCTATGAGCTTTACTATGAGTTATGTTGGATTGAGTGTCAAGACATTCCTCTATAAATATGAACTTAAGTCAAGACTTAATATGAACTCAATCAAAATTATGCTTAGCACCGAGTGGATATTGACAATGAGATGGAAACTCCTCTATTAGTAGAGGGCGGATTTCTAGAAGAGGTCTCATGAGATTGAAGCCCCTCCGTTAGTAGAGGACGGGTTTCTAGTAACAATCTCCTTATCGCATAAACTACGTGCCCTCGCAAGTTACTTACCCATTTTGATCCACCTAAGCTAAGAGTATGGTTCTACCTTAGGCAAGTAGAGCAACCCCTTTTTGGTGTGGGTAGACACCGGATTCCATGTTAGCTCACATGGTCTATGTCAATTAAGGCTAATTCCCACAATAAGAATATGAATTATGAACTATGATTACTCAAGAAGCTTTACTTAGTATGGGTGAGAGTATGGGATCTTATTCATGCATTTCACAAGTATGTTTTGAGGGAGGATTGTGGTATGTTATTCATGAGGATTCAATGAGCTATCCTAATAATGTACCATGAATAGATAGGCCAATGGTATTCCTTTCATGTGTGCAATAGTGTACCTTAGGTCGATAGGCCGATGACATTCCTCTCAAGTACAATTATTTTAATCAAAATGAACTACTCTATGGGAATGGAGGCTAAGTATCGAGTGGATATGGTAAGATGGAAGCTCTCCCCACGTTAAGCCGAGTCGTGACAATCATGGTATCAAGCATAAGAAGTTGGGACTAGTTTTTAGGATTAGTGTCTTACAAGCCACGTCTAGTACACTCTTGTTCATGAGTGTGAAGAGCACTACATTTATGAATGAGAGGCTATAAGACGTTAGGAAGCTACACTTCTTTTATTACTCTTTGAGTCGTGCCATAAAGTTTAGTTCTATAAAAGTCCTTTTCCTAACCCTTCTCTTTTGTTTATAGGATATGAATACAAGAAGGGTGAATGCAAAAAGGATGGAAGAGGAGATTGTGAATGAGGGAGTACCTCCCCAAGGCCCTCAAGGTAACCAAGTTCCTCAAGGCAATCAAGTTCTGGTTGATCCTCTGGCCATGTCCAACGAACGAGGAAGTTAGGTCGCCTCTTTTAATGATGCCTTAAGCCCAAGCTATTACGACTCAAGCCAATAGGGGTGTTGAGACTCATATGAACCCTAATGTGAGAATTATTGCTTCTAGGTTGAGGGACTTTGTGAGAATGAACCCTCCGGTGTTTTTTGATTCCAAGATGGGAGAGGATCCCCAAGAGTTTGTGGATGAGGTGTATAAGGTAGTTAATTCTATTGGGGTGACTTCGGTAGAAAATGAGGAACTAGCCGTTTACCAATTGAAGGATGTTGCCCAAGATTTGTTTACTCAATGGAAGAGCAATAGGCCGGTAGGAGCGGGTCCCATAGATTGGGAGGTCTTTAAGAAAGCATTCCTTGATATGTTCTTTCCCCGTGAGAAGAGGGAAGCTAAGGTGGAGGAGTTTATCAATCTTAGGCAAGGTAACATGAAAGTTCAAGAGTATTCTTTGAAATTTACCCTATTGTCTAAGTATGCTCCATCTTTGGTGTCCAACCCGAGGGATGAGAAAAGTAGATATGTGATAGGTGTGTCCGACATAGTTGAGAAAGAATGTTGTACGTCATACTCCATGATGACATGAATATCTCAACAAATTGAGGAGTCCAAAATTAAGAAAAAGAATAGGGAGATGAAGAGGGGTAGGCCAGATGAGCAAGGTCAACCAAGGTTCAAAAAGAGAGATTCTAACCAAGATTCTTCAAGCACTCCTAGGGTTAACTAAGAGAAAGGTAGTGGACCTCCATTTCCTAAACCTATTTGCAACAATTGTGGAAAGAAACACCATAAGAAGTGACTAGCCGGTACACATGGTTGCTATGGTTGTGGGAAGAGTGATCATCAAGTGAAAAATTACCCTACACTCACGGCGAAAGAAAGGGAGGCCACAACTTCTCTTTATGTTACGGTTCCTATCCCTCCAAATTATGGTCGTTTCTATGCATTCCGATCTAAAGAAGACATAGGAGCCCTTACGGATGAAGGCACCGGTATGTTGATAATTCCTTGTGGTTGTGAATGTTTTATCGAGGTCCCTATGTTATTTTCATGTTAGCCTTAGTATGGGTTTACTCCCAAGAGGGATATGGTATGGTTAGAAAGTAAGGTTGTTGAGAGATTTGATATTCTTATCTCTTTCTTTTTGTTCTTATTCAAGCTTAAGACCAAGAGTTCCTTGTAGCTTGTTTCATGTTTTGGAGTTATGTGTGATTTATGTGTTTCCATGGTCTCCTTCTGTTATGCATGTTCTTGATGAATTCATGTTTAATGAGAAAATGAGTTTTCATGATTTTTATGTTCTCATGTTGATGTGCATTTAGTATGAGTTTCCTATATGCTTCATGAGTTGAATTGTTGGAAGTGCTTAAATGTGCTTTTGATAGTAATTGCATAATTTGCTTCATGATGTTATGATGAGCATGTTTTGAGTTGGAGAAGATAGTTCCTCCAATGAAATAAGAAATGTTGAAGTTTTCGTGCATAATGGGTTGTTAGATGTAGTTCCTACTCCCTTGTGTTGCGTTGAATATGTTGAGATGGAGTTGATGTTTCCTCCTATGATTTATGCATTATTTTGATGTTGCATGCATGATGGGCTTCTAGTCTTTAGTCTTTTATTCCATAAGGTGTTTAAATGTGTCATTCGAAGACGAATGTTCCCAAGGGGAAGATAATGTAACACCCCAGAAATTAGTAGGTTGAACTAAGCCTTATTGTGAGGGTTAATGTCAAGGGTTAAGGGAAAGGGCCAAGGATTTTGGGTGAGGACCATGGCTAGGGAGCCAAGGCTGCCTAAACCTTTCCTAGCCACTGCCTACCAAGACCACAAGGGTCTTCACGACCTATGGTGCCCACCACGAGTCGTGGTGCCACTAGTGGTTGGTGAGGCAGTGTACCCCAAAAGCTGCCCAAGTCAAGGCTTCCTTTCACGAGCCACTTCACGGCTCGTGGGGTTGCCTTAGCCTCTTGGGAGCTTGTCAAGTTGAGGAGAACTACTAATCAAGGGACCACAGGCACCACTACAGGCAGTGGTGCCCTTGACGAGTCGTTTAGATGCCCATAGTCCCCAGGAAGGGGCTGCCTAGTTGAGGGCACTTTGGTAAATTCCAAATCAATTAGTTAATTAATGGGGTCAATTTCTATTGTTTTATTTCACCTATATAAACTATTTGAAGTCATTAAACACCCTTTTTACTTCATTATTCCCAAAAACCCAAATCAAACCCAAAAGAGTTCATCTTCTCCAAAATTTCTCTCTCTAGAAGTTCCCAAAGAAGAAGAAGAAGAAGAAGAAGAAGTGGAGGTTAGGGCTTGAAGTACCAAGGTATTTCTTCTCAAATTAAGGGGGAAACTCCATCAAGGTATGGTGGCTTTTCATCTATGGCTAGCTTTCACCAATAGAGTCCCTCCAAAAATATGATTTCAAGGTTCCAATTTCCCCCCAAAAGTTAGGGTTTCAATCTAAATCATGGGTTCAAATTCAAAATGTTTTCAAAGGTTTATAAATGATGAATTATGATTGAATTCATTAACTAGTGATGATTTATGATGAATTTTCCCCCATGAACCCATGATTCCCCCCAAAATACTAAATTGTGAAACTAGGTTGTGGGTTGATTGATTATGGAAATATGTGAAGAGATTAAGTCTATATTGATTTAGTTTATTGAATTATATCATTATTCATGCATAAATTGTAGTATTCAAGGAGTGTTGGTGAATTGTGATCTATGGCCTTGAAAGGGAAAGTGTGAAGAATTGATGCATATTCATGATGCTTTGTAAATGCTTTCTGATTTCAATGAAAGTAATGTAATCATGTCTACAATGCAATTGTGCTATTATTAAAAGGTTATTCTTAATTATGCACTTATGAATGATGATAATAGAATGTTAAAGGTTGCTTCAATGTAATTTTACATCTTGAAATGGTAGGCTTAAGGCATCCACCTCTTGTGTAATTGAAAATGATCTTGATTGATGTACCCTGAACTGGTAAGCAACTTAATGAATATGAATCGATATGCCAATGGCTTCCTTTCATAAATGACTAATGAAGTGTTCTAAGGTTTTGTCTAGAATCGATAGGACAATGGCATTCATTTCATAAATAACTAATGAAGTGTTCTAAGGCTTTGTCTAGAATAGATAGGCCAATGGCATTCCTTCATAATAAGCCAATGAACTAATGTAATGATGAATCTTGAATCGATAAGCCAATGGCATTCATTTCATGAGGATTCAATGAGCTATCCTAATAATGTACCATAAATCTATAGCCCAATGGTATTCCTTTCATGTGTGCAATAATTTACCTTCGGTTGATAGGCCGATGGCATTCCTCTCAAGTACAATAATATTAATGAAAATGAACCACTCTATGGGAATTAAGGCTTACTACCGAGTGGATATGGTAACATGGAAGCTCTCCCCACGTTATGTTGGGTTTCAATGAACATCTTTCTTATCCCATAACTATGTGCTCACATTGGTTATTAGCTAGTGGATCCACCTAAGCTAAAATGTTACCGGTTCTACCTTAGGCAAGTAGACCACCTCTTTAAGGTGTGGGGACATGACACTAGATTCCATGTTAAGCTCACATGGTGTATGTTGGTTAATTCTTATTCCATGAGATTGTGTTGAGCATGATTAGAAATGGAGAAGGTAGTTCCTCCTTGAATAAAGGAAATCTTAAAATTTAATGCATATTGGGCTGTTAGATATGGTTACTACTTCCTTAAGGTGCATTGAGTAGATTTGACTCGGAGTTGATGTTTCCTTCTTGGTTGTGTGCATTTTTATATGTTGCATGCATAATGGGCTGCACCATTTTTCGGTGCGAAATTCATTTTACTGGTAGATGATAAATTTATGATATACTAAGATATTTTTGGTAGTGTGGTAGGTGAGGAATTCATGACATTTTTGGTAGGTGTACCATTTTTGGTAGGTGAGGAATCCATTTTAAAGATTTTATTATAATATTCTTTTGCTAAGTGTTTTAATCTCGATATCTCTTTAATATTATTTATGATATATTCTAGATATGACATATCTTGGGTTCTTAGATACATATATAAATTATTTTTCATTAATTGTTCTAATAGTTGTATATTTTCCATAGCTTCTATCTAATATTGTAAATATTCGTAGTTCATTTTAATCTGAATTTATTTCTAAATCATACCATTCTATTATTTCGAGGTCTAAATCATGTAGGTCTATTTCATACCATTGTTGGTTTAATAAATCTTCTGATCCGTTATCATTAAATATTTTTTCCCATATTATTCTTCTTAATTCAATTATTTATATATCTTTAAGTATATATAAGATTAAAGTTTCATAGTTTTTTATCATTTTATGTAGTCATGTTCTTTATCATGCAGGTTTTTATTTTCAATTATTCCTTCCTATCATATTCATAATTGATTTAATTCATATTAGATCATTATAAACTAGATTATCTGTTTATTATGTTCTCCTGTCACTACTAGCATCGTACTTTAGCGGATACTTCCTTCTTATCAGCGCCTCAACTTTGTTTACTCCCCTAAACGGCTTTCCTTGCCTACCGATTTCAACATTAGGATGACATAGTATAGAAGTTTTCTCCCTGTTTCCAGTGTGCTAATAAACTAGAAATCATGATTCAAATAATTCTAATACATAATAACTAACATAAATTTATTCAATCATATATATGATATTCAGGA